>APFE030146941.1:0-23525 GCA_000404065.3 Pinus taeda
AGCTCTAATATTTGTTTCGTCCTCTTACCACCAGAGGGGAAACTCACCCGATTCTGCTTCCCATATACACAATTTTCACAGAAATCAAAATCCAGAGAGCTATTACTCATACCTTCTACCATACCTTTACCATGAAGTATTCGAAGGCCCTTCTCTCCAATATGTCCAAGCCTTTGATGCCACAAAATGGTCTTCTCTCCACAGACCACTAGATTTTCTGCTCCATTTCAGGAACCATAGAACTATTGCACCCATCAACAACAATGCTACCTTACAGCTTATACAGAGTTCCAATCCAAACTCCCCACATCAATACCAGTGCTCCCCGAACCATCTTACAGGTATCCTTCTCAAACACTGTCTTTACACCTGCATCATCCAACTTGCTTACAAAAATCAGATTTCTGGCCAGTGCAGGAATATGAAAAACACTCGGAAGTGTTCTAACCATTCCACCTTGCAACTTCAACTTTACTTTGCCACGACCAACGATTCTAGCCTTCCTATCATCTCCTAAGAAGACATCACCACCATCGTATTTCTCATACTCGCAGAACCACTTTCTGTGGGGAGTGAAGTGAAAGGATGCACCTGAGTCAATCAACCATGCCTCATGATCTACATGTGTACTTGAAGAAGCCAAGTACACATCCCCACCTTCATCTGAGGTGGTTTTCGCCTCTGCAGAAGGAGCATCGTCAAAACCCTTTCCTTTATCAGGAGCTCTAGATTTACACTCCCTTTTGAAGTGCCCTTCCTTTCCGCATTTCCAGCACACCACCTTTGTAGGTTTTCCTGGAGATTTAGATCTCCCTCTAGATTTAGATCTCCCACTCGATGACTTATTTTTGTTTCTGTTCTGGGACCGTCCTCGTACCGACAAGGCATCACCATTCTGGTTGTCCATATTTTTCCGTCTCATCTCCTCCGTCAGCAAGGCTGAGACTACTTCATCAAACTGCAAAGCAGTTGCATTGCTACCTATTGCAATAACTAGACTATCCCACGAGTCTGGTAGAGAACACAACAAACTGATGCACTTATCTTCATTTGAAATTTTAATATCGACAGATAATAACTGACTTACCACAGTATTAAATGCATTCAGATGCTCTGTCACCGAGTCTCCATCTTTCATCCTCAGGTTATACAGCTTTTTCCACAGGAACCGTTTATTCACCAGAGACTTAGATTGGTACAAAGTCCCTAACTTGTTCCATAAAGCCTTCGCCGTAGCTTCCCCTGATACATTCAAAAATACTGAATCTGAGACACACAATCGTATTGTGCTCTTTGCCTTCCGATCCAACTTCTTCCATTCTTCATCAGTCAGTCCGGTTGGTTTAGTACTCGGATCTACTGCAATCCACTGACCTTTATCCAGCAACAGATCCTCCATCTTGAGTTTCCACAACTCAAAAATCTGACCATTGAACTTCTCAATCTCTATCTTTCCACTCCTCGCCATCTTCTTTCACCACCAGAATCGATCTCGCAGATCTCCCACTGAATAGGGTCTACCACAGGCCCGAGCAAAACCCCTCAGCAACAAAGGCGTCCCCTTGAGGCCAAAACAATTCTCATACCAAATGTAGGTTTTAACCCTGTACAAAAAGTACCTGCATACGAATTCTAAATCACAGGAAAAATAAAAATGCAAGAGCATAACACATAAAACACATATACACAAAGATTTCCCACTAGATCTCAAAACTGAGACTACCAGCTTGATTTTTTCATTATATTCCTTTCAATGTTACAATAAATATTTATACATGCCGAAGCATCCAATACCATGGACCGAAAAACCATTGCGTCCAAAACCATGGACCGAAACCCATAGGTAGGTTCACCCAACCTAATATAGGGTCCAACAATAAGAGCGTCGAGCTTTGGAGCTCTGACCTTAGTTCGAAGTCTTAGATTTTGGTCATTTTCGATAGAAACAAGACCAATGGCATGAAATCATAAATGAAGAAAATAAGGTGGCATAGGGAACAAAGGACTTATTTTTGGATAAAGAGTTGCAAAGACTCTTAAGGAAGCTAAGCACTTTCCCTTTGGTCATTTCACATAGAAATGGAACCAATGGGATGGAGCCATTAACAAAGGAGTTTGTCCCGCGAAGGGTTTAAACAGGGTAAGTGCTTGAAGCCTTGACCAAATGATCGTGGAGACCTCGTCCTATGGTAGGAAAGTAGGAAGGTGCCAACACAAAAAGGGCTTAGGATAAAATGGTGGAAATCCTAGTTTTGGAAGTTAATTTAGGAGTTGATCCAATGATAATTGCGGATAAAAATAGTAGAAGACGAACTAAAACCTATTAAAAAGCTAGAATTTCTAAAATTAGGAGTTTAACTAAGAAATTGAGCCTAGAAGTCGATATTAGAGTTTTTTGAAGGTTTATAAGTTGGTGACAATGCAACCTTATATATCCAACAACATGCTTTATCTTATATATATAGTTGGAAGTGATTATAGATTTGTCACTTCGTCTATAGGAACAATTACTCAGACATCATTTTTCATAATTTACTTGGATTCTTTTGCATTATATTCCTTAATTCTTAATTTTTATTTGCATATCCATAGGAGGAGGGTTCAAGTTTAATGAGTTTGGTCATCTAAGCCCATAATACGTTTTAGGTCTTTTACTTTCTCTAAAAGTTTGTTTTGTTGTGTGACCTTCTACTTCTTATAGGGTGTGAGTATGTTCTTTCCATATAGAAAGGGATGCATTGAGTTTTTCAATAATTTTCAAGAATAAAATTTAATACCCTTTACCCGAGTTTTTTCTTTTATGGGACCATATTAGTATTATTCCAAGATATTATGGAAGCATGATCATTTTTTCCATTTTTTTAAAGAAATGATGACTTTAAATCATTCCTTATCAAGACCATAAATGAAAAGGTATAAAATGAAAAAGTTGTTACCACCATATTCTCTTAGAAGGTAAGGATCTATTTCTCCACCAATCTTGTCGTTATATCCATCAAACAATGACTGGAAAAGTGTAAATGAATTATGAAGACTTAAATCAAATACATATTATTCATCTTGTCAAGTAAGATAGAAGATGCATACATGAAACCCTCAAAAATCAATGAAGTTTGTAGATCGACACCTAGATTTCGAAGTATTCTTCTCCTCTCTTAATGCCTCAAAGTCTAAATGGTGATATTTTCTTGAAATTCGGTTATGAAACAATAGATATGAACAAAAAAAACGATAAAAAATGTAAAATATCTCATGTTTAGGCCATATCTTATAGATCTCACCTAGATCCGCGACCTCCTCTCAATTCACAGTTTCTACAAGTTATGTGTAAAAGAGCTATGGTTTTCTTCAAAGATGAATATTCTCACAATAGTTGAATTCATTTGAATATATGCTCGTATCGTATAATAGTTTTTACGTTCCAAATCGACAAGATTACCCTTCTCACCATCAATACCACAACAATAGATAAATTCAAGTGTCAAGCCTCACGCTCATCTTTGATTTCATGTTACTTCTCAAAGATCTCATTGTAATCCACACTCTTGTGTGCCTCTCACAAAGGCTCAACCTAGTCGTTGTACTCAAAGTGGTAAAGTATATATCTTCCTTACATTGAGGGGGTTACTCATAATATTGTTAGGGTTTTTTGTAAAAATGATGTTTTCACTCAAGGATAAAATTGATCCACACCACCTTAAGGTAGTTTACAAAATTGATTGTTCTTGTAGAAAAAGTTATATTAGAGAAAAATGAAGTTCATTGCAAATGAGATTGAAAGAACAATGAGCTCACACTAAAAATGAAAGATCTAGTGCTTGAGCCCTTTCCCTAAAAAACTAAGCACCATATATACTTGATACCACTATGAGAAAAGGAAGATGAGGGAGGCACTTGAAATAATTAAGCATTGGAAAAGTCCCACTAAAGATGATGGCATTGAGATGAATACGTGCTTGCTTCCTCTAATGAGATAGGTTAGTTCTACCAACTCCTCTTCATTTCAACATTTTAGGTATATCTAACCCTAACTTTATATTATTCTCTCATAATAATAATGAGTAATATTAAGATAAAATAAAAATAATAAAATATTTTAATAATAATTAATATTATAGTGACATATGTTCTATTTATTTAACTCATTAATTTCAATATTCATCTCTTAATTTTAAAAAAAAAAAAAAAAAAAAAAAGTTTTAATAATTTTACTATAACTAAAAATATGTAATATTCAATATAAAAATTTAATAATATTAGAAATGTTATTCAAATAAAATTTAATAATTTTAATATATTATCATCTTAGGTTTATTTAGTTTTTACTCTAATAATATTAATAATAATTGTATTATTAATATTAATATTATTAGGGTAAGATTGGTATTTTAGGTTTTTAGCGCACCCTTATGATTTTGTGTTTTATTTTATTATTTTAGTATTTCTTTATTCACATTCTCTTTGCTTTATTTTTTCTGTAGTGGTGATGATGGATCCATTTTGGGGTTAGAAAAGTGGACAAACTATGAAAACTAACGTGGATAATCCAAATTCTTCTACATGCTAATAATTGACACTAGTGAGAGAAGACGAGCAAAATGGTAGAAATGACTTAAGCCATTTCATTGATACTAGGATATGGATTTATAATACATTAATTTTACCTTGTAGATATAGATCTAGATCTCACTCGAAACTCATAAGTGAATGACACAATACTTCATCAAGATAAGAATTACAATTGATGAATGTGTGGTCTAGGATTTTATGATTGTCTAGGGACTCATACTCTAACAATATATACCATATGTCTACCCATCTTATGGGAAAGGCCCCCTCCATAATCTATATACATTATAAGTAACATGCTTAGGACCGAACCAATATATTTTTCAACAAAGGATGCCTTAGGTGTGAATGTCCTTACTTGATGAATGGAACCCATTTCCCACTCACAAACCAAAACAATGTTCTAAGGGGATTCTCTATTGTATATATATCTTCATTTATTCATCTACCTTATGTGCACATCCTTTAATCCTAAGCCATCAATATTAGTTGTTCAAGTAAGTTTTGGAAAGAGAACACTCCATATTGTATCAAATTTCAAAATTGGTTTTGAATTTGAAATATAAACTACATAATTTATTTAAAAGATAATTCCATGGTTTAAATTCCTATTCATTTACTTTGTGATTTTTAATAGTGATTTAACAATTTAGTTGCTACTTTGAACCCAACATCATTTAGTATTGCTAAAGAATACTTTAATAGATTAAACTTTTCATTACATTTTACCATAACTTTTAGATGAAGATAATATTCTATAAGTATTAAATTTTAAAATAAATTTTCAATTTTAAATATAAATTAGATATATGATTAAGAAAACTGAAAATTATAATATGGCTTTTAAAAGGTTATTGTTTTTTTAACTACAAATATTTGATATTCAGAAATATAAATTAGATATATTATTAGGTAAATATTCTAGGCACATACTTATCTATGTTAACAATTTAATAATAAAAAACGTGTTTAAAATCAAAATCTTAAATATAAATATTTTTGAAATCCTATTATATTATTTACTAAATTAAAGATTATATAGTCAAACAACATTCAGCAGCAATAAAAACCTGTAATAAGAATGATAGCATGAAGTTAAAGCCAAGAGGATCCATAAATGAAGATTTGCGACCCTATTGGGTAAATTTATCAAGATTTTAAGGACCCCAAAAACGGTGTTGGCTAAAATTATCAAGATTTTAATGCCTATCCATTTGACTGTAAGGTGACCACCTTTGCGAACAAGCCGACTTCACTATTCTCTATTCTGCCGACGTAACTAACCCATGCCCCACACTTTTATCGAGTGAGTATGAGTATATTTAAAACGTAGTTTTAAAGGAGAAAAATCACATAACAAAGATTTCGTACAAGAATTATATTATTTTTGACGTCAAAATGGGTTCCAAGGATGATAGCATTCCAGAAGAGTATGTGGATATCCTGGTGCAAGAATTTGCTTATGATCCAATTCGACTATGCCCTACAGAAGACCGTGTTCAAGTTCTTTACAACCGCAGGACACTGGAAACCATTTGGGACACCAAATATGAAGCCGTTAATCCCTTCACCCGCCAGCCCTTTGACATCAACAATTCCATTCCCCAGGCTGAGCTGAGGCAACAGATGCGTGAGTACATCCTCCGCAACCCAAGCCTAAGCCTGTAGGTCATTCCCGACTATTCTAAAGTGTTGAGAGAGACAGAGATGAAGAATCTGTTGAATGAATTGATTGCAGAGTATGAGAATCTAATAAATTCGACTAAATCGAAGAAGAGAAAGCGGCAGCCAGAAGAAGATATCTGGAAGCCTGTGTGGCAGAGATTTAATCTCCTGCGTCTATATTGCCAGCACAGTGCAGAAAATAGGGAACTGTTTTCTTCCATCAAAGGATACGAATTCTTGTACCGAGTGATAACTGAGAAACTACTTCAATTGTGTTGTCGCTATCATTCCTGTGATGATGCCAAGGAAGTGGGCAAAGAGGTGGCTCGAATTGTGGATGTCATCGGTTTAGAAGAAAGCGATTTGCGCACTGCACCTGAAAGCTTTTTATGGACGTTGGTACACATTTTGTGCTATCTCGGCGACAATTGCAATTATATGAAAATCCATAGTACGATTCTAAGAATTTTTTGTCGGATTTTTCATGACAGCAATATTGATTGCAAGAAGGTTTTGTGTTCCTGCGTAGTTCAAATGGCTCTTTATGTGTTGGAACGGTGCCATAATTCGGAGGGGGAGGGCATATCTAATGAAGATGTATACAACGGAGTTTCAGTCCTCAAATCTGCCTGGCTGAAAAACAGGGCATCATTTCATTTACATAATTCGTCAAAACTGCCTGACGATTTCCATTTCCCGCCTCAAAGATTTGAACGTTGCAACCAACAACCACCATGAAGATGATGAAAAGGCGAAGAATATTAATCTGCTTAGCATAGCAATTGAGCGAGTGCTCTGCTTAATTAATTTGACAGTCACAGTTGCATCATATGATTCGGCAGTGTCAGAGTCTTTAGACGTTTTCTTAAAGTGGCAGCGCGAATTTCACTACCAAACGTAATTTTTAAACTCAAAATATTTTTAATAAAATAAATTTTGATTAACTTTAAAATTCAGATTATGTTTTACCATAATTTTTTTGGTGAAGACAACATTCTACAGTTTATCAAAATGTAAAATTAGTTTTGAATTTCAAATATAGACTAGATATTTCTTACTATGAAAAAAACTCGATATTTTATGTTTCTATTAATTTATTATATGTGTTTTAGGTAGTTTAACTACTAACAAAGTAAAATTATATATATATATATATTATATATATATATAATATATATATATTTGTTCTTAAATGTTGATAGATATAAAGGTTGAATTTACATACTATGTTTGTTATATGTTTTGGATGTGTTTTTGCATATCTTGAGATTTCTATCAAAGATTTATTGCAATTATAAGTTTCATTTGTAAATTTTCCACAATTTGTGTTTTTGGGATTTTCAAAGTATTGAATCTATATATCACCATTGGACCAAATTTGTTTTATCAAATTTTAACTAAAAATCTCAACACATGTGACTTCCAAAAAGTTTGCAAAAAAATGACTTCCATCCTTACCTAGATAAAACATTTAACAATAACAATAAAAAATCTTAAGAATTAATCTCTCAAACATTGTTGATCAATGTTATAAGTGAACAAGAAGAAGCATTATGCATTGTAGCTCTCTGTGTCTCACAAATAGCTCCTCAAGCTTTAGCATAATATATTTATAATTTTCTTCTCATCACAATCCAGAAAATGAAAATATTAATTACTTTCCATTCCTCATAATGACCATATTAAATAAAATAATATGAATTAACCATTAAGTTCTCACAACAAATACTATGGGATTTGAAGACCATGTTTACCTCTATACATGAAGTATCTTGGTGCTGCAAGCTATAGTTTGGGCATGGTAATTAAACTATCGAGCAAAGAGGAAGATAGAAAACCGTTCAAGGCTCCTATTCTTGTAAGTGTCAAGTTATTTCTTGAACAATGTCCTAAGACAGAAGAAGAGGAGGAGGACATGTCTAGTGTTCCATATGTGAGTGCATACTAGACTACACATGCCGTGGAACTATTTAGCAGGTTTATGTTAAAAGTAGGAAAGGATCACTAGACAGATTATGACATCCAAAGTGTAATTTTCTTAGCAAAGAACTCTTGTAGGTTAAAAATTTCATCTCTGTAATATAATCTGACTCTCACCATCTCACTCAACAATACTTGAAAATCTAATTGTAGCATACAGAATGTCATAGAGACAATACAACACTATTGCTATATACAATAAAACAATTTACCATACAACAACCCATTTATCCATAAAAATAGTACAATAAAAAACAATTGAATACTAACACTTTACAACAAAATACTTACTCATTTTACATGGCCATAACCTTTGCAAACATTTAGACTCATACACAAGCTCATAGTAAGAAGGGCACACAAATCATGTGCAAATAAGGCAAGACATGCATAATATTTAAATACACCAGCAGATCCAATACATCGTATCCTACAACAGAAAATTAGATTAGCAATATTTTTCCACTGTCATTGTATTCATCCCCCACAAAAAAATCAATGTTAGCTACATAAAAGAATAACACACAAATACTTTGCCATATACACACTATTATTTTGCACATTGCCAAAATAATATACCATGTTCCCATCTTAATGCATTGCACTCTCATTTGAACATGTATATAAGTCACACACCAAACTATTTCTACAAAACACTTAGTAGCACAATCAACCTCATCAATCGATGCACAAAGTTTACAATCCCTTGGTCACACCAACAACTTTTCCACATATCACACATCATTTAATTGGCCAGTCATTGCACACGTCACAAGGATGCACTCTATCACTCAGTATGTGTACTTCCACAAATTTACATTTGGCCTCTACACAATAACTCAAGCCATATCGTTCGGATGTGGACATTAGCTTCTCATGTAATTACACATGTATATAGGTTATGTGTTCTATCCAAGGTGAAGCAAGTAAATGAATGCACTTTTAAATTGTTTTATCCATGCTACCATGGACTAGTAACTATATCAACGATCAATCAAATATTTAATGTGTTTAGAGTTGTCTGGAGGAGATCCACCACCCTCAAGTATCATAGACCAAGTCAATCAAACCTTGTTAGTGATCCCTTGGGTAATTACAATGGTTTGAGTCTAAGGTATTTTCTTTGAGCACCTATAGGTAGTGTCGTGGGCACAAGCCTAGTAGTCTATGAGAAATGATGTATGTTAGGCATTGCAAGACTTTGTCACTACCTCATTGCTGCTCTACGATTCAAGAAAGACTACGATAATGCATTAAACTATGGAAATTTAAACATGTTTCTCCCAAAGTGAACCCACTACAAGCCAACTTCAACATCCTTTCCAAACACTTGTAAACCTCTAAGGCCTTTGACCATCCCTACAAAGTAATGAATCATCATCACAATCAGGTTAATCCCATTGGCCAACACTATATCCTCCATGGTTGACATCAATGGAAACATAATGCCACAAAAAAGTATGTCATAATTTAGGTCCTCGTCCATTCTCTATGTGCCTTGGTAGTGATTCCTTTAATTCTTTTAAGATCCAAGCCATTGGATTTTGGACTCAACAAATATTTTGTTGGAGAAAACCTTTCATTAAGGCTACATAGCCCAAAAACTATCCTACCATTTGATGAAAGATTTTGTTATCACATAAAAAGTCATCACCTAACAATAATTAATTAGGTGGAGTAAAATACACCATGTAGTATGGGCTTTAAACACTAATATCGAGCTTCACTTGAGGAAATGATGCAAGGAATAATTTTTCCTAGGTTATTTCAATCAACAAATTTACCAACAAGGGTATTATCCATAAAATCATCAAAGAGATGTTATTTTTATATTTACCCACTAAAGTGAAAACAATTCAATAAATCATTTATTTATTTGCTTTTCCTTAATCCTTTAAGGATCCTGGTATAGATAATTTTTTAAATCATTATTTAGAAATTTTCTTTTACTTATTTTACCAATCCGCTTAGAAGTAATTAATTAAAGAAATTTATTTATTAACTATTTCTTGTTATTTTACCCATTCATATTAATTAACTCAACAATTCATTTTTTGAGTTACTTTTCATGACAATTTCTTTTATAGTTTCTTGTAACAAATACTAATTGAATACCAAAATAGTTACTATCTTGATTTGGTCCAACAAATATTTTATGACTTAACCATGTGAAATCTAACCTAGCATTTTATTATAAATAGATAGGTCTTCTCTTCTCATTGCACATGACCATTGTCATCTTCCAACTTTTAATGGTGTGACCCTTGAGTGCTCTCCACTAGAGCCCTATCTTTTTAATTCTTTTGTGTGGCTTTGGATTGTTCAACTAGTTTTGGAGAGAGGGAGTCATTAAGGATGTAGAAACACCATAATCAATGAACCGAGCCAAGTAGGAGATCGTCTTGAGCCATTTTAATAAGGAACTTCCCATGAGGTGAAAATATAGTAATTACTGGCTCCAATAACCAAAGATAAAGCTTCAATGGATACAAGAAATGAAAATAACATAAACTTAAGTAATTTAAGGGTTATTATCATGTGAATAAATTATTTGATAAAAATAGCTTAGGAAAGATGGTTCCTTAATTAAAGTCACTTTTAATATGTAAAACCCATACTAAGTGAGTATTGCAATCCACCTGAATGAAGACTCATTGTTAGATGAAGGTGGGAGCAACAGAGGACGAAAAATCCACTGTTTCCTGGCTATTGCAAGGGCGGTTCTCCATGGAAAGGTGCAAAGGAGGGAGATCCACTCCATCCTTCAAACATGATGTGACTAGCAGGGGAAAAAAACCTACGGAATACGATAGAGGACCTTTCAAGGGAAGGAATAGGAATAGTGAAGAGAAACAAGATGGACAAAAGTCAAAGGAGAATAACATTACTAAAGAAAATAAGGAAGAAGATATGGAATAGGGAACAAAAACCAAAGCACACATGGGCCCATGTAAGCCCAAATCTGTTGTGACTCTCAGAGTTGTTTTAAATGAGCCTGCTCTACAGATGCATAGGGACCATATGAAAAACTATGCAATCATTTGCCAATTCACGGGTTTATGGCCAACTAAAAAAGCCTTACAAATGTGGATAAAATATCACTAGAAACTAAAAGGAATCATCGACCTACACCTAGGGTCAAAGGGTTTCTCAACCGTGGTTTTTGCAAACATCAAAGATAAGGATAGAATTTTTGAAGGTGAGACCTACTTGTATTATGCAGCAGGTCTCTATATGAGACCTTGGATCTTGAATTTTGTCCTAGAACATGAGACCCTTACTCTAGTCTTGGTTTGGGTAAGTCTTTATTCTCTTTTGCTTGATTATTGTATATATGCATAGTATTTAAATACACCAGCAGATCCAATACATCATATCCTACAACAGAAAATTAGATTAGCAATATTTTTCCACTGTCATTGTATTCATCCCTCACAAAAAAATCAATGTTAGCTACATAAATGCACAACACACAAATACTTTTCCATATACACACTATTATTTTGCACATTTCCAATATAATATACCATGTTCCCATCTTAATGCATTGCACTCTCATTTGAACATGTATATAAGTCACACACCAAACTCTTTCTACAAAACACTTAGTAGCACAATCAACCTCATCAATCGATGCACAAAGTTTACAATCCCTTCGTCACACCAACAACTTTTCCACATATCACACATCATTTAATTGGCGAGTCATTGCACACGTCACAAGGATGCACTCTATCACTCCGTATGTGTAATTCCACAAATTTACATTGGGCCTCTACACAATAACTCAAGCCATATCATTCGGATGTGGACATTAGTTTCTCATGTAATCACACATGTATATAGGTTATGTGTTCTATCCAAGCTGAATCAAGTAAATGAATGCACTTTAAAATTGTTTTATCCATGCTACCATGGACTAGTAACTATATCAACGATCAATCAAATATTTAATGTGTTTAGAGTTATCTCGAGGAGATCCAACACGCTCAAGTATCATAGACCAAGTCAATCAAACCTTGTTAGTGATCCCTTGGGTAATTACAATGGTTTGAGTCTAAGGTATTTTCTTTGAGCACCTATAGGTAGTGTCGCGGGCACAAGCCTAGTAGTCGATGAGAAATGATGTATGTGAGGCATCGCAAGACTTTGTCACTACCTCATTGCTGCTCTACGATTCAAGAAAGACTATGATAATGCATTAAACTATGGAAATTTAAACATGTTTCTCCCAAAGTGAACCCACTACAACAAGCCAAATTCAACATCCTTTCCAAACACTTGTAAACCTCTAGGGCCTTTGACCATCCCTACAAAGTAATGAATCATCATCACAATCCCGTTAATCCCATTGGCCAACACTATAACCTCCATGGTTGACATCAATGGAAACATAATGCCACAAAAAAGTATGTCATAATTTAGGTCCTCATCCATTCTCTATGTGCCTTGGTAGTGATTCCTTTAATTGTTTTAAGACCCAAGCCATTGGATTTTGGACTCAACAAATATTTTGTTGGAGAAAACCTTTCATTAAGGCTACATAGCCCAAAAACTATCCTACCATTTGATGAAAGATTTTGTTATCACATAAAAAGTCATCACCTAACAATAATTAATTAGGTGGAGTGAAATACACCATGTAGTATGGGCTTTAAACACTAATATCGAGCTTCACTTGAGGAAATGATGCAAGGAATAATTTTTCCTAGGTTATTTCAATCAACAAATTTACCAACAAGGGTATTACCCATAAAATCATCAAAGAGATGTTATTTTTATATTTACCCACTAAAGTGAAAACAATTCAATAAATCATCTATTTATTTGCTTTTCCTTAATCCTTTAAGGATCCTCGTATAGATAATTTTTTAAATCATTATTTATGAATTTTCTTTTACTTATTTTACCAATCCACTTAGAAGTAATTAATTAAAGAAATTTATTTATTAACTATTTCTTGTTATTTTACCCATTCATATTAATTAACTCAACAACTCATTTTTTGAGTTACTTTTCATGACAATTTCTTTTATAGTTTCTTGTAGCAAATACTAATTGAATACCAAAATAGTTACTATCTTGATTTGGTCCAACAAATATTTTATGACTTAACCATGTGAAATCTAACCTAGCATTTTATTAGAAATAGATAGGTTTTCTCTTCTCATTGCACATGACCATTGTCATCTTCCAACTTTTAATGGGTTGACACTTGAGTGCTCTCCACTAGAGCCCTATCTTTTTAATTCTTTTGTGTGCCTTTGGATTGTTCAACTAGTTTTGGAGAGAGGGAGTCATTAAGGATGTAGAAACACCATAATCAATGAACCAAGCCATGTAGGAGATCGTCATGAGCCATTTTCACAAGGAACTTCCCATTAGGTGAAAATATAGTAATTACTAGCTCCAATAACCAAAGATAAAGCTTTAATGGATAAAAAAAATGAAAATAACATAAACTTAAGTAATTTAAGGGTTATTATCATGTGAATAAATTATTTGATAAAAATAGCTTAGGAAAGATGGTTCCTTAATTAAAGTCACTTTTAACCCATACTAAGTGAGTATTGCAATCCACCTGAATGAAGACTCATTGTTAGATGAAGGTGGGAGCAACAGAGGATGAAAAATCCAGTGTTTCCGGGCTATTGCAAGGGTGGTTCTCCATGGAAGGGTGCAAAGGAGGGAGATCCACTCCCTCCTTCAAACAGGATGTGACTAGCAGGGGAAAAAAACCTCTGGAATATGATAAAGGACCTTTGAGGGGAAGGAATAGGAATAGTGAAGAGAAACAAGATGGACAGAAGTCAAAGGAGAATAACATTACTAAAGAAAATAAGGAAGAAGATAGGGAATAGGGAACAAAAACCAAAGCACACATGGGCCCATGTAAGCCCAAATCTGTTGTGAATCCCAGAGTTGTTTTAAATGAGCCTGCTCTGCAGATGCATAGGGACCATATGAAAAACTATGCAATCATTTGCAAATTCATGGGTTTATGGCCAACTGAAAAATCCTTACAAATGTGGATAAAATATCACTAGAAACCAAAAGGAATCATTGACCTACACCTAGGGTCAAAGGGTTTCTCAACGGTGGTTTTTGCAAACATCAAAGATAAGGATAGATTTTTTGAAGGCGGGCCCTACTTGTATTATGCAGCAGGTCTCTATATGAGACCTTGGATCTTGAATTTTGTCCTGGAACATGAGACGTTTACTCTAGTCCCGGTTTGGGTAAGTCTTTATTATCTTTTGCTTGATTATTGGAAAATAGAGTCCCTATCGACCATAGGAAATAAGTTAGGACGCTTTCTCAAAGCTTCTGAAGCCACTAGGAGGGGAAAGTACACTTCCTTTGCTAGAATATGTGTGGAGATGGTTCTCACTCGAGCTCTACCAGATGAGGTAGTCTTGGAAGTTTTTGATGAAGAATGGGTGCAAACTATGGATTACGAACATATTCTATTGAGATGTCGCAAATGCCATGAGCATGGGCACCTATTCAAGGATTGCCCTCTCACTAAAATAGAGAATAAGAGTAAAACTAACATAATGAAAGACTCTGAAAGCTTTCACAAAGTGGCAAACAAAGGAAAAGGAAGCAAGAAGGGGTCAAAGACACAAAAATCAGAAGGGCAACAAGCCAGTCAAAATAGGTTCCAAGTTCTAGAAGAGGAAGAAGAGATAACTACGACAGACTAGATGAAGGGAGAAGGTCTAAAGGAGGAAGGGAAAGAAGAGGACAGGGAATAAACACCATATAAAAATCTGCAAACAGAAACGATGGTGAGTGATGTAGAAACAGAAATGGATCATAAGATGACACAAAGTGAGATGGAAATGGAGGACCAAGAACTTCAGGTGATTCTTGAGAAAGAGAATCTAGGTCTGGAGGATTTCTCGATTCAAGGAACCAAAGAAGGGATAGACTCTTTACCTGCAGAGGATTTCAGCAGAGTCCAGCAACTATATATATGGAAAACCCAGAACAAAGGGCCAGAAAGGGAAAGAAACAAGGAAAAGTAGAGTAGAAAAGGCGTAAAAACGGTGAAATCCACACATGGATTAGCACCTAGATACCCAGGAAAAACAGAGGCAGGAAAAAGCAGAACGAGGTATTGATGGAATGTGGAAAGCTAATGATAGACTCAGGTAAGATGAAAGACCTAACTAGCTGCTCCTTGACCAATCTTTAATAATGTAGTTTACTTCTCGGAATATTAGAGGACTAGGTAGTAAAAGAAAACAGAGACTGATTAGTAATAGAATGAAACAAATAGCTCCACATGTCATCTTCATCTAGGAAACCAAATGTTCCATTCAAAAATTAAAAGAGATTCATAGTAAATGGCTCAATCTTTATGAGTTTCTGGAAGTCAAAGTGGAGAATACAGCAGGTGGTATACTGACCCTTTGGAATCCAAATAAAATAGACATTTCAGATGCTGAGGCATCTAGAGAATATCTTTCAATGGTCATTCAGCCTGTAGGAGATAAGGAAACCTACCTGGTCACAAATGTGTATGGCCCTCAAAGACTGGAGGGTAAGCTCAAATTTCTTGATTCTCTCGAGGAGCTCAGAGATAGACATTCAGGCATGTCATGGATATTAGTAGGCGATTTCAACATGATTAAAAAGCTTTACAGATATTATGAAGTTAGTGGGTATTGTAACAAGTAATGGCAGACACTTGGAGCCGCCCACCTACTCAGCAAATGCATGCTGCTGATCCCCTACACATGGCCCTACCCTCTGGAGTGGTGGGCTCCGACCCCCTTCCCATATCAAGTCCTCACGTTGATATAGCTGCAACCGGTAATGATGCTAATGGTTCCGGTCGCATTCCTAATGATTCTCTCCACACAGATCTCGTCACTGACAGTGAAGGAACTGCTGATGCAGGCCATGCAGCAGCAAAAGAGAAAAGTACCAATACGAATGCCTCCTTGTCAAAGCCAAAAGCGTCCTCTACAACATGCATTCCCAGATCTCCAGAGAGAATCAAAATCGATCTTCTTAGTGAGCAGATTAACAAAGAAATATAATATATGAGTGACCATGCACTCATAGGCAAGTCCCTTGGCTTCTGGCCAACTAAAAAGGCCCTGCATGGATGGATCACCTCCAAATGGAAGCCTAAAGGACAAGTCACCCTGTAGCTTGGACCTAAAGGTTTCTTCACTACTATATTCACCTGTCTGGAAGACAAAACTCGCATTTTCGAAGGAGGACCATACTTCTTCAACTCAGCAGGCTTGTACCTTTGCAACTGGAAAGCTAGGTTTAATCCGGACAAAGAATACTTCAACTGGGCTCCGGTTTGGATACGCATGTATTCGCTTCCCTCAGAATATTGGAACAAGGAGATCTTGAAGGCCATTGGCAACCACCTGGGAACCTTCGTCATAATTGCTGAGGAGACCAAATTCCGAAGATACACATCCTATGCCAGGATCTGTGTACACATGCATATGGAAAAAGAACTCACAGATTTAGTAAGTCTATTTCATGATGATTATGAATGAATCCAAACAATATATTACGAGCATATTCCTTTTCGTTGCCGAAAATGCCATGAACATGGCCACCTTTTTACGGATTTTCCACTGAATCTTCATCCCAAAACTCCAGTTAATGATACTAGCAAAGACTCTAAAGGATTTACTAAAGCCCCTAATCACCGACGACATGCAAAGAAAACTCTCGCAACCCCAAAAAGCTCCAAAAAACTTAATACCTAGAACAGATGCATCATTCTTACCTCTCAAGACACTACAGAGGATCAACATGTAGATCCTCCAGTGAATGCCTCTCCCTCCTCATCCACCTTGATTCCAAAAGCTTCTCTCCCATCGTGAGCATCCGCTCTCTCTAGCCTTCTGTTGTGGTAAAAACACAACCCCCCATTTTTTACTTCTTCACTTCAAATAATGGGGACCCTTTCTATAAAATTTGGGCTAGGCACCTTTTTGGATTTTTATTTTAGTTGATTGCCATACACTTTTGTTAATTTCTAGTTTTCGTTGGATTCTTGTTTTGATTGCTTTGTTAGAATCAATTTTTTATAAGCTTCCCATCAACGCTTGTTTCGCCTCATTTGGTGAACTGGCTTGAAAATGGCACTCCTTTGAAATCTCATCATTTATCTAGCCTCGGTTAAAAATGCATAAAATGTACAATATCGCATTTTGCAAATAAATTTATCCAATAAAGCATTCAGTTTAAATATTAACCCGTAGAGGGTTTTACTAACATTTTTCATTATGCAGCCAAATAATTAAGCATCGGGACTTAAGAAATTCACTCCAATTTTCTAATCAAATCTTAATCTCAAAAAACCAAACATTCAAGTCGCTGTAGTTTTATTTTTAGCTATAGTTTAAAAACTTATGTTCATAAAAACAAAATAAAAAATGAAAATTTAAGTTTAAAATTAAATTTTAAATTAATTAATATATTATATAATTAATTTAATTAAATTAAAATTTAAAACAAACAAAAAAGAATATAAAAAATAAATAAAAGATCGCATCGGGAGTTCTATTCGCAACAATTTTTAAGGAACCCCGACAAGCCTATTAGTCACCCCCCGATGCGATATATCGCATCGGCATTTCGCATCATTTATATATCGGCATTTCGCATCATTTTTTATGGACCCCCGATATCCCCTTCTTCCCGATTCGCCGATACAAAGGAGCATTAAGGGCATTACCATAAGTTTATTACACATGGGTTTTAACTTTTGTATTAGTTCGAGATTTTTAAAAAATAAGAACATTTAAGTATGGTGTAGGTTGGTATATTAGTTTAAGTGTGGAGTTAATAAAGGGTAGGTTAATATATATTAAATGTTAGTTTATATATTAATATGTATATATAATATATTATATTAATTAATAAAATGTAATGTATTATGTTATTTAAATTAATATATAATATTTAATTAATAAATTTTAAATTAATCAGATTAATTAATTAATGACATTTAATTAATTTGATTAAATTAAAATTTAAACATCGTTTAGATTAATTAGTTTTTTTAATTAGAATGGATTTGTTTATTAATCGTTAATTAAATATTAGTTAGTTAAATTAATAAATAGTTTAGCTTATAATTAGCAATTAAATTAGAATTAATTAGGGACTAATTTAGGATTAGTTTTTAATTACATTTTTTTAGCCCAACGACAGAATTTTCAGATTTATATCAGATTTGATCCATCAACTTTGGAAGCTCATAAATTGAGTTCTACTTGGCCAAATGAGGCCCAGGACGGCTCATTGAGAAAATCAAGCAGAACATTTTGAAGGAGGTTTCACCAACAGATTTGATCATTTGTTGGGCCAAAAATCAGGCAGAATATCAGGCTCCGAATTTTGGAAACAAAATCAATTTTCTGAGTTATTGTTTTCAATTTCATTTGTCCAAAGCCTCTTCTAATTGTAGATCCATTGGTCAATAATATCATTTACCAATCAAACCATTCCAAGCATCAATACAGAGCTTATATTTTGTTTTTTAATTATTTATTTAAATAGAATTTGATTGGGTTTGATTTAATTGCCAGCAATGCTATTTTGATTTTATGGTTGCATTTTAATTTATTTTGATTTCTTTTTGCAGAAAAACAGTGGAAGAAATATAGAAAAAGAATCTCAATCAATGAGAATGCTCCAGCAATTGAAGATCGGAATTAGGAGCAAGTAAAATGATTTTGGCAGATTTCTCTTCAACAAACTCTCCTCTCCAAAATTCCTTCACACATATTATAAATAACAGATTGCAGAATGGAATAAGGGGCTGCTCTCCTCTGTAATTTTAGAGCTTCTAAAAGCACTATTGTAATTGGAATTTAGAGTTGTAGGAGGGAGGAGTGAAAAATCTCAGATCTGGGGATTATTGAGGATTTTCTCTTTGTATATTGAATTATGCATGAAGAAAAAAACTTGCACTATTGTGGCTCTAGTTTTGAAGGCAAAAGTTCAAGCAATGTAAAGGGCTGTTGAAGACCAAGAACAGAGAAATGGATGCAATAAATTGGTATTTCTAATACTATTGTTTCAAATATCAGTTTTAATTTTATGATGATAGGGATATGTCATTTTTATTCATGTTTGTGCACTATTGTCAATATGGGTAATTTGTCACAATCTTGTTATTATCTATCTCTGTTTTTTATGGATTAATTTCTCATTTTTGAGTAACTACTTACTCTGAAATCTATCTTATGAAACTGATTTATTGAATGATAATGTGTTGTGAACTATTTCCACATATCATTATTCAATTATTGAATTTATTGATTTGATAATCAATATCATTTTGTGAACTACTTCCTGAATGTTGTTGGTTTATTATTTCAGTTTTAAGATCTCAATAGAATGTGTTTTGGTAACCATCATATCAGTTAATTGAACTACTTCATTAACTTGATATTCGTTATAAACAAGAAATATTTAAATCCCAATATTTTAATTATCTTGCTCTTAGTTGGGTTAGATCTATATCTGCTTAATTAAGATAGGATTTAGATTAGTTTCTTTTGCTTGCATCATAGAATAAGCTTGCATTTAGAGTAAAATCTACATTCTTTTAAGTCCTCTCTTCAAAGAGGCAAAACTTTAGTTGTGGCTTTGCTGAACCCAAATCAGCTTAAGGATCATTCTCTTGCCTGATCAGCAAGAAGAAGTGATCTGATGTCCCTGTCTATTGGTAGTTAAAGATACATTATAAACCAATAGCAATAGGGAGAAGGTAATTGGACCTAGATGAACAGTTAGAGCCACCACACCAAACGGAAAAGGAGCTGCTTTTAAGGTCCGGACCGGGTGGTTATCCCCTAATGTTGTTGCAGCGATTTTCGAGGCATCAACATTTTTGGCGCTAGAAGGAGGGCTGAGATTTTTCTCTATTGGAGCCTTTTCAATTTTAATATTTTATTTATTGCAATGGCTCCTCTCAAACTTCCAATTTGGAGTTGTATCCATGGACGTGCATCTTCCAACACTCCACCCGAAGTGGTAAGACTCTTGTTTCAGGCAAAGTTTAATGGTAAGAGAAATTCTTCTGCTTTTAATCATGTCTTTCAATTTATTCAAAATGTTTCAAAATATGATTTTCAAGGAATTGATGAAGGCATCTTATGTAGGATTTTTACTCTCACATTTGCGGCAAAAGCCAGAAGCTGGTGCAAAACTCTTCCAGTTGCCTCAATTCACAGCTGGGATCAATTTGTTACAATTTTCATCTCTAAATTTGACGACTACGATTATGAACAGGTATGTGAAGAAGTTGAATATTTACGAAGGTTTAAAAATGAGTCTGTTAATAATTTTAATGTTCGATTTCATTTGAATTGTTTAAAATTTAAAGACGAAGATAAGCCTACGGAAGAAGAATCATTACATTGGTTTGAATATATTTGTTCTCTTCCTCCCATTCCCAATCCATATGAAATTAATTCAAACTTTGTCCCATTCCCTCCAAATATAAAAGAGAATTCCAATTTGGATGTGCAAATAAATGGTAATGAAGTGGTTACACAAAGCTTGGAAAATATTTCCATTCAAATGCAAGAAGACAACAATAGCAATTTTGGGGAAAAAGCCGCCTTGAAATCTGAAAGCTACTTTGAAGTAAGTTCGGAAAATCAAATCGCAAATCAGCAAGTACAATCAGTAATCAAAATGCAAACCGCTGTACAAATTTCTGAATTTATCCATGATGAGCAAATGCCAAAATCAGAGCAGCAAAGAAGCCTTCTTCAAGAAAGCATACGCACGCAAAGGAGTGATCTGCAATCTGAAATTTACAATGAGCATAATGCATAAGAACTCTCAAACAGAGACAGTTTTAAATGCATTGTTTCAGGTTCACATTTTTCCCTTTATCCTGATATTTTTAATGATAGTAATTTTTCTCCTCTTAGTATTAATAATATTCCAGAAATTAAAGAGGCTGATCTAACTGAATTACCATTAAGTTTTTATCAAGATAAAGAAACAATAATTGATCATTCTTTTGCCACTGATGAACATGAAATTCTTGTCCCTCCTTGTTTTGATATATTGGATGAGATAGAAGGGAATTGTAGAGAATCTTGTGAGTTCATTTATGATAATTACTCTGACATTGAGGATGTTGATTTCTATTCCTCTCTAGAGAATCCTCATGATAAAATTCAAGTAACATCTGAGGATGAAGAACGCTTCAATTTAGGAATTACCCCAACTAATCCTCATTTTAGAGTAGCTAATTATCTTCATGATTTCACCATTCAAGAAAACATTCCAATTTATGATTCATATGAGGATCAAACTCCCATTCCTATTCATAATCATAATTCGTTTTATATTTCACAAGTTAGAATTCGAAATTACCCAAATTCCATAATTCTTGCCAATCCTTGTGAAAATGAAATCATTTCAAAACAATTCCAATTGTGTTGTAACATTAGTTGTACAAATAGTGATTTCATTTTAGTTTTTATTTCACAATTATTTTGTTTAAATTTAGAGTTATTTTTTAATTTTATTTTGCAAAATTTTCACACTTTTCGCTGGCATATTGAACACCTTACTATCCAACATTCAATTGATGCATTTTCCGATTGGGAAATTGAAGTTTCATATTATAATCATGAGCATCAAAAGATATTAATATTCCAATTTAAATCCATGCTAATGTTTCATCAAAAGCTTCTATCTTTTCAAAGGCAATGTCAACAAGAGAATGTATTTTTGCAATCTGGCCAGCAATTCAATTCAATTAACAAATTGCCATTTTATTTGAAAGGCTTCCATCCATTTTTCATTGACTCATTTGAAAATTGCTTGGAAATTTTTCCTTCAAGAAAAATTGTCAATGATTTAACATTTGTACATAACACTAACAAATTTTTTTAGGTCAAAGAATCTAAATGCTCATCTTCACAATCTGGCCTGTTATCTCTTCCTTTGAATATTTCCCAATTTTTAATAGAAATCCATCCAGATTTCTATGATCCAATTGGTATTCAATTAGAAAGGAAATTTCATGAGAGAGAAATTTTAATTAAGTTCCTAACAATAACTGTACATTCTGATTTCATATTTATTTTCCTTAGTTTAGTCAAATCTGTATTTTTATTACTAACATTTGAACTGTACATAAACGCGGGAATTAAAATGAGAAAATGGCTACACTGGAAATATGACTATACCTAGTCATTCTCATGCATATGGTTAGAATAGGAGTAGAATTAATTTAGTTAGTTTGTTTTGTATAGCTAATTTATTTTTAACAGTTTGTAGATAAAAAAATAAAACAAAGCAATCAGCCATTCTCATACATGTTCAGTGAAAACATTTTTCCCTATTAGAAAATTTCAATTCTTGCTTTCTATTAAATTTCTTACAGCAATACCTCTACTCTGCCTATTTCGAATAATATCTTGATTAAATTCAATTAAAGTTGCATTTGGTATCGATTGCCTCAAAGCCACTTTTCTTCATTTCGAGATTTCCTTCTAAGATTTTCTTTTGAAATTTCTATGGTAAGGATTTGAGGATATAAAAGCTTCATGATCCCATTATCCTATGAGATATATGATTGACTATGATAAGCCCAATTCTAATTCAATCATTATCAGTCAATCTAACCTGTCACGACAATCATATGAAGTTCATATTATATTCCTCGGAATTTGCCAAAAGCTGATCTTCAGGATGCCAATTTTTCCAAGTGCACACATTTAAATCTGTTTTGATATTTTTCTACAATTAGTGGCTTAACCTCATTTTAACCTCTAGTTTATTATCTGATGCTGTAAAGCGCATCATGTTTATTTATTAAAGGTATTATTGAACAGTCACTATAACAATACAGATTTTTCTCAAGATTAATTCAGAATGAGCAGAGGTAATAAATTGTTGTTTCACTTCGAAAGGGAAGCATAGTTTAATATTTATTTCTGATAAATTTTATATGTCCTGAACATGAATAAACAGATTTTGTTTAGGCTGATTGCACACTTAGGTTTAGAATAAATAATGAGATGATTTGAAACGAAGGGAAAATTTGATAAACCAAAGGAAGAATTTCAAGGTTCGTAAGGTAAAATTTGCAAACAATTTCCTTCCAGGTACGCATTTGCAAGTTCGTTCTCATCTCTTATTAGTTTCTCTTTTCCTTAGTTTATTTTTTATTCGTGTTCTATTTTATTTACAGGTTTTCATTTCTTTTCAAAAAAACTTGAAGTAAGCAGTAAACCCATTTCAAATTTGCAATAGGCTCAGGGAAATTTTATTTGTGATGCATTAGA
>APFE030146941.1:26913-54267 GCA_000404065.3 Pinus taeda
AAAAACAAATATAAAAAAATAATAAAAAATCGCATCGGGAGTTCCATTCGCAACCATTTTTAAGGAACCTCGACAAAACATATTAGTCCCCCTGATGCGATATATTGCATCGGCATTTCGCATGATTTACATATCGGCATTTCGCATTATTTTTTATGTACCCCCGACATCCCCTTCCTCCTGATTTGCCGACGCGAAAGGCATAGCGTACTTACCTTGACTCCATTCATGGTTTTTACCGCCTATAAACATACTTACTAACTCCATTCTTGTTTGAAAAAGGGCGTTATGCAATACGTAGGGGATATAACCTTTAGTTTAAAAAAAAAAGTTTTAAATATTTTCAAATTAGTGGAAGTATTAAAGGAATGAGCGTAGGTAATTAGGTTAGGTATATTTTTATATTAGTTAATATATATTATATGTAATATGTTATTATATTATTTTAAAATAATATGTAAATATATTATTTATTAAATTATATGTAGGTATTTAATTAATAAATTTTAAATTAATTTCATATTAATTAATCTTATACAGTAATTAATTCGATTAATTTAAATTTAAATATCAGTTAATTAGATTAATAAATAGTTCATTTAAAATTAGTTTAATTCATAAATTAACAATTAATTAGAATTCTAATTTAGGATTTAATTTTTAATGATAATTTTGAGTTTTTTTAGCCCAGCAACAGAATTTCCAGATTCATGCCAGATTTGACCCATCAACTTTGGAAGCTCATAAATTGAGTTCTACTTGGCCAAATGAGACCCAGGACAGCTCATTGGAAAGAGAAAATCAAGGAGAACATTTTGAAGGAGGTTTCACCAACAGATTTGATCATTTATTGGGCCAAAAATCAGGCAGAAGATCAGGCTCCGAATTTTGAAAACAAAATCAATTTTTTGAGTTATTGTTTTCAATTTCATTTGTCCAAAGCCTCTTCTAATTGCAGATCCATTGGTCAATAATATCATTTACCAATCAAACCATTCCAAGCATCAATACAAAGCTTATATTTTGTTTTTTAATTATTTATTTAAATAGAATTTGATTGGGTTTGATTTAATTGTCAGCAATGCTATTTTGATTTTATTGTTGCATTTTAATTTATTTTGATTTCTTTTTGCAGAAAAACAGTGGAAGAAATATGGAAAAAGAATCTCAATCAATGAGAATGCTCCAGCAATTGAAGATTAGAATTAGGAGCAAGTAAAATGATTTTGGAAGATTTCTCTTCAACAAAATCTCCTCTCCAAAATTCCTTCACACATATTATAAATAACAGATTGTAGAATGGAATAAGGGGCTACTCTCCTCTGCAATTTTAGAGCTTCTAAAAGCACTATTGTAATTGGAATTTAGAGTTGTAGGAGAGAGGAGTGAAAAATCTCAGATATGGGGATTATTGAGGATTTTCTCTTTGTATATTGAATTATGCATGAAGAACAAAGCTTGCATTATTGTGGCTCTAGTTTTGAAGGCAGACGTTCAAGCAATGTAAAGGGTTGTTGGAGACCAAGAACAGAGAAATGGATGCAATAAATTGGTATTTCTAATACTATTGTTTCAAATATCAGTTTTAATTTTATGATGATATGAATATGTCATTTTTATTCATGTTTGTGCATTATTGTCAATATGGGTAATTTGTCACAATCTTGTTATTATCTATCTCTGTTTTTTATGGATTAATTTCTCATTTTTGAGTAACTACTTACTCTGAAATCTGTCTTATGAAACTGATTTATTGAATGATAATGTGTTGTGAACTATTTACACATATCATTATTCAATTATTGAATTTATTGATTTGATAATCAATATCATTTTGTGAACTACTTCCTGAATGTTGTTGGTTTATTATTTCAGTTTTAAGGTCTCAGTAGAATGTGTTTTGGTAACCATAATATCAGTTAATTGAAATACTTCATTAACTTGATATTCATTATAAACAAGACATATTTAAATCCCAATATTTTAATTATCTTGCTCTTAGTTGGGTTAGATTCTATATCTGCCTAATTAAGATAGGATTTAGATTAGTTTCTTTTGCTTGCATCATAGAATAAGCTTGCATTTAGAGTAAAATCTACATTCTTTTAAGTCCTCTCTTCAAAGAGGCAAAACTTTAGTTGTGGCTTGGCTGAACCCAAATCAGCTTAAGGGTCATTCTCTTGCCTGGTCAGCAAGAAGAAGTGATCTGATGTCCCTATCTATTGGTAGTTAAAGATACATTATAAACCAATAGCAATAGGGAGAAAGTAACTGGACCTAGATGAACAGTCGGAGCCACCACACCAA
Source organism: Pinus taeda (assembly GCA_000404065.3). Classification (NCBI taxonomy): domain Eukaryota; kingdom Viridiplantae; phylum Streptophyta; class Pinopsida; order Pinales; family Pinaceae; genus Pinus; species Pinus taeda. Next base: position 29,221 of record APFE030146941.1, read on the forward strand.
AAGGAAAAGGAGCTGCTTTTAAGGTCCGGACCGGGTGGTTATCCCCTAATGTTGTTGCAGCGATTTTCGAGGAATCAACAAGACCCTCATGAGTTTCTTTTTCGAAATTGATATATTGTGTAGAAGATATGATTATGTTAATACTGCTTAGAAATTGAAGTTGTTTCCAGCAACATTAAAAGGAAATGCACTAAGATGGTTGATGAGCTTGGGAGGTCATGTGATCACAACATGGGATCAGATGAGGGAGAAATTTCTGGCCAAATACCAAGATTATTGCTGGACGAGATAAAAAAGGGAGGAATTATTCAAGATGGTTCAGAAGGAGGATGAAAATTTAGAGGACTTTGTGGAAAGACTCCAGTATAATCTATAGAGATCTGAGCACCCTGATGTAAGTAAAGATATTCTCAAAACAATATTATTGAAAGGGGTAAGGGATGATTGTTTAGATATGTTAAATATGCTTGGTAAAGGAGATATATCTAAAGAATCGTATGACGAAATTGTTAACCTCTGCAAGAGGTGTTCAAGAGGAGCTACAAATAAATCAAAGAGCAGGGATAGTACTTACTCAAGGGTTCAAAAATCAACTAGTGGAGGAGAAACAAGGGCTGAAATAGGTAATGTACTTGAGGAATTCAAGACTAAAATGTTAAGTTCTTTTGCTTCACAGATTGATACCTTGCAGGTTAAAAAGAAGTAGGTAGAGGCAGAAGCTGCTTTCGCCATCTTCTGCTCTAAATGCAGGGAAAAACATCCATTGAGGGAATGCCCACTGGACAAGGTGCCAATCTGTACCATTTTTGAAAAGGACCACGAAACTCAACAATGCCCCTCTTTACCAGGGATAAAGGCAGCGTTACAACCAACGGAGGCAGAAGCTGAAGCAGTTTATCTGTTGACACAAAGGAGGCAATGGCAACCACGAGGACAAGGTACGAATTCTAGTATGCCATTTAATCGTTGGAATAATTATCCTTCTTTTAATCAAGCAAATTACCCTCCCTTTAACCAAATGAAATACCCACCCTTTAATCAAATGAATTTCCCACCCATGTAGCAAACAAACCCTCCCTTTGTAGACCCTGCAATGTGGACTCCCTGGCTTCTACATCAATCCTATTTTAACCAATGGAACCCAAACTAGAGAGCTCAACAGACTCCATTCACAAACCAATTTCCTCAGTTCCAACAACAACTTTCTCTTCCGTCAGGTACCCTGCCGAATAATCAGACCATGAAACCTCAGCTGCCTGTACAACCGAACCCTAACCCTAATAACAATAAAGCTGTGCAAGTTATCGACATTCAGAACCTGCCTACATCTCCTATGCAATGTAACGATATTCATTTACGATTTGGGAGAGTATTCGAGCCAATTATAGATGATATTACCTCTTCCGACTCTGATAAAGAAGAAGCAGAACAGAGTAAATCATCTAATAAGGATGTTGACACAGTCAACCCACCCTCTAATAAAATTGCTGAAACAGTCAAGCCACCCTCTAATGGAATTGCTGAAACAACAAAACCATCGTTCCCTGAGCGCTTGGCTCTCACTAAGACACCTAAGCCGCCTGCTTTTAACCTTTTAGGGGAATTGCAGAATCTGTATGTTAAAATTCCACTTTTACAAGCACTCAGAGATGTACCAATCTATGCCAGAACCGTTAGAGACATTTGCATCAAGAAACCTGGTAGGAAGGCTAAAGATCCCCTTACAGTCCATGTGATGGGAGATCTAGCTGCTTTAATGACAGGAAAAGTTCCTCCTATAAAATATGGTGATCTTGGTCACCCTACGGTCACAGTGCTGGTCAGAAAAACTATTGTTTCGCGAGTTCTGGTAGACCTAGGTGCTGCTATAAACATTATGACCCTTGAAACTACACAGCTGTTACAATTGAAAAATGTAATTAGAGAAACACCAACTATCCTGGAATTAGCTGATTGTTCCACAATCAAGCCAGAGGGGGTTATTGAAGACCTGATCATTTCAGTTGAATCCTAGAATTACCCAGCTGAATTTGTGGTGTTACAGACTAAAGCAAAGTTGGGGGGGCATCCTCTGATTCTGGGGAGACCCTGGCTGGCTACAACAGATGCTTTTATTAGCTGTAGATCAGGTTCAATGACAATTTCTAATGGTTGTGAAACTAAGCAGCTTACGTTGTACCCTCATGCTACACCTATGATTAATAATGATGATTCTGTATGGTTAGACTATGAGGATAATGATACTCAACCTATCTTGACCATTGGACAAGCCTTAACTCTTAAAGATACCACAGAAGATGAAGTAATTAGTAATTTTATTTCTGAACCTTCCTCAGTTACTTCTGAAGCACATAATCAGTTAACTGCAATTCTGGATCCTGAAACGCAGCAAAAGCTTAAATATGAAGATTTTCCTCAAACATCAACTTCTATCTCCTCTAAAAGCATAACAGGAGAAATTGAACCTTTCAAAACACTGAACATAAACCCCAATTTATCAGATGCTGAAACACAACAGCTAATGAAGTTGCTCCGTGAGAGCAAGGAAGCATTCGCATGGGACTACACAAACATGAAGGGGATCTCTCCTGAATTATGTACTCATCGTATCTATATTAAGGAGGGAGCTCGACCAGTCTGTCAACCCCAGTGACGAATGAATCCCAACTTGAGGGAAATTGTTAAGGAAGAACTTCAAAAGTTGCTTGATGCAGGGTTTATATATCCCATATCTGATAGTGAATGGGTTTCTCCATTGGTGATAGTACCTAAGAAAAATGGGAAATGGAGAGCGTGTGTGGATTATAGAGCTTTAAACAAAGCCACCCAAAAAGATCGTTTCCCCTTACCCTTTATTGATCAGGTGTTGGACAGTTTGTCAGGGAAGAAATTCTTCTCATTTTTAGATGGTTTTAGTGGATATAACCAAATCAGAATTGCACCTCAAGATCAAGACAAGACCACTTTTACTAGTCCTTGGGGAGATTTTACTTATAGAGCTCTCCCATTTGGTCTATGTAATGCTCCAGCAACGTTTCAAAGAGCAGTAATAGGAATTTTTTCTGATATGCTTAATGATTCTTTGGAGATATTTATGGATGATTTCACTCCCTATGGTGTGACTTTTGAAGTTGCGCTACAAAATCTTGAGAAAGTACTTAAACGATGCATACAAGCTAATCTTTCCTTAAGTACCGAAAAATGTCATATGATGATGAACGAAGGAATTGTACTAGGGCACTTCATTTCATTCCTTGGGATATAGGTGGATCCATCCAAAGTACAGGTAATTCAAACCCTTCCTATTCCTAAAACACAAACTGATGTAGGAAGTTTTTTAGGACATGTTGGATATTACAGAATATTTATCAAAAATTTCTCTAAAATAGCTTCTCCTTTGTTTGTGTTACTTATGAAAAATGTTGAATTTAAGTGGACTGATGCCTGTCAGAAAGAATTTGATGAACTTAAGCATTAGTTGTCTACAACTCCTATTCTGAGGGGACCTGATTGGGCACTTTCCTTTCACATATCCTCTGATGCTTCGGATACTGCAATTGGAGCTGTCTTGGGTCAAGAAGAAAACAATATTCCTTATGCTATCTACTTCATTAGTAAGAATATGACCCCTGCTGAACTTAATTACACAGTTACCGAGAAAGAATTTTTAGCAGTTATTTATGCTATTAATAAATTTAGACATTATATTACTGGTTATCCTACTTTTGTTCATACTGACCACACAGCTATTAAGTATTTAATGAATAAATCTATTACAAATGCTCGAGTTACCAGGTGGTTATTGTTACTAAAAGAATTTGATATTACAATTGTGGATTGACCAGGTAAAGAAAATGTAGTTGTTGATTTCCTTTCTCGGATAAAAACTGATGATAATACTCCAGTAGATGATTCCTTTCCCGATGAATATTTGTTTGCAGTATCTGCTCACTCACCATGGTATGCAAACATTGCCAATTATCTGGTTGTAGGGAAGTTACCATCACACCTATCACATAGGGAGAAAAGAAGGATCATCCAACAAAGTGCTAGGTACAACTGGATAAGTGGGTGTCTTTTTCATATAGGACTTGATCAGGAGATCCGAAGATGCATTAGAGAAGATGAGGTTTATGACATATTGAAGGCTTGTCATGATGGACCTTGTGGTGGGCATTTTTCTGATAAGAGAACAGCACATAAAATTCTTTGGATGGGTTATTATTGGCCCTCACTTTTCAAGGATGTAAAGAAATATGTCAAGGCCTACAATAGCTGTCAGAGAATGGGCCAACCCAATCATAGAGATGAAATTCCATTGAACCCTCAGGTAATACTTGAACCCTTTGAAAGATGGGCTCTAGATTTTGTAGGGCCCATCAATCCTCCATCCAACCAAAGAGTTTATATATTGATTTGTACAGATTACATGAATAAATGGGTGGAAGCTAAGGTAGTAATTAAAGCTAATGAAGAATCTGTTTTAACCTTTTTATTTGAAGAAATCTTCATTAGATTTGGGGTGCCTAGAGAATTAGTCACACATGGAGGACCTCCTTTCAATTCACATGGTTTCAAAGATATGCTTCAAAAATATCATATCAATCCTAAAATGACTATACCTTACCACCCCCAAGCTAATGGTCAAGTGGAAAGTAAAAATAAAGTCAAAGAAGCTATTTTAACAAAAAATGTGAAGGAGAATAGGAAAGATTGGTCTCAAAGACTGCTTGAGGCATTATGGGCTTACAGAACTACTTGGAGGAACACTACAGGTTTTTCACCCTATGAATTGGTTTACAGTAAAAGTGTTGTTTTTCCTGTGGAATTTGAAATTAAAACTTTAAGAATTGCTTTAGCTGTTAACCTTGATTTGACTGATGCACAGACAGCTAAGTTGCAGCAGCTGCAGGAATTGGATGAAAAAAGGTTGGATGCCATCCATAAAACAACTATGATTTAGCAGCAAAGAACCAGGTGGCATGACAAAACTATTAAACATAAGCAGTTCCAAAAAGGTAATTGGGCTTTACTATATGATTCCGGGTTTGAAAATTTTCAAGGGAAACTACGAACAAGGTGGCTGGGACCTTACGAAATAGATATTGTTTTTCCAAATTGAACAGTAAGGCTCCTAAAAATTGATGGTTCTAGAACTCCATTGCTAGTAAATGGGTATCGGCTTCGTCCGTACCAGCAACCAATTTCTAAGGAGGATTTTCAGGCCACTTGCATGGAAGATTCACGCTACGTCTTTTTGGGGGAGCCTCTTGCCCCTCATTGCACTTAATATCTGCACTATTTTTGTATTAGTATTAGATTAGATTACTTAACTAATAATCCCTGTCCAGGGCTGCCATATTACAATTTATTTTGCAGGTCTTAATTCGGAGGTTGGTTGAAGGAATAATTGCATTACAAGCAGGATCAGGTTTCAGTTTGGGAAACATGGCCATTCCATTTCAATTCATTATCCATCAGCAACATTTTCCTATCCTCTTTAACAACAACATCTCTTTTTCCCGTTGTTGAAACCCCAGTTTCGGTCGTTGCTGAAACACCAATTTCTGCTGTTGCCGAGACACCAAATTTTCCCCATTGCTGAAACACCAATTTTTGCCCATTTTCCCCGTTGCTAAAACACCAATTTTCCCCCATTCTCTCCATTGCTGATACACTGATTTCTCCATTGCCGAAACACCGACTTTTTCCATTTTTCCGAAAAAGCGTCAATTTTCCCATTTTTCTCGTAATTGAGGCATCAATTTCTCTCAAAAACATAACATTTTCCTGATAATTGAGTTCCTTCACCATTACCTCCTGAGAATAGAAAAAACCTTTTATATAAATACCCTCATATCTTATAACCCTTTCTAATAACCATTGGTGATCCACTAAACGACGAAAATATACTTTCAGCACAACAATCAAAGGTAAAACATGAGGTATGCGTGTTTATGTGTAAATATTAAACTATAGTTAATGAGAAAATTATGATATGATTGCCGAAATCGTCGTACACTAAAAACTTATGATTTTAGCCGTAGTTGGGGGGAATATCAAATTTTTTGCAATCATTACCCGATATGCCAATCACCGTCGTTTTTTAACACGATCGAGTCTCGTCACCCCGTCTCTGTTTTATTACGTCATAACCCCATTTTCAATATCTTACTCTGTCTCGGCTGCAGTAACTCGGCTCTGTATTGTGCATTTTACCGAACCAGTAACTATGGGAAGTAACGCTATCCAAAATGAACCTAGTTCAACGGCTCTATTGGAACTTTACCCAGAAGCATATCAAATGTTTCTGCAAGCGGGCTGGGTGGATTACTTCCGAAGACTCCAGGAATTTGATTCTCAGCAAGTCCTGGAATTTGCACTTAATTTAAAGGAAGATTATTCTACTGTTTGGGGAGTGCGAATTCCGGTAACAGAGGAGGATATAGCACAGGTTTCAGGATTACCGGCGAATTGCATCTGCTAGTTCAGCCGTAAACACATAATTCTGAATGCACAGCAAGATTTTCTTCTACATGGGGAGCGGGTCGAACCTAAAGGAAAAGGTGTTTCACTCCGTTCATTACCACCTCCATGGCCAAAGGTTGCAGAGTTTGTCAAGCACTATCTTACCTGCGAAGGACATTACCAGGTAGTGTACCAGCATGATTTTGTGTTGTTGAATCATTTAAGACATGGTCGTTTATTAAATATGTCATACTATCTTCTTGGGTGTTTAAAGAATATGTCACATTATTCCAAGGATGCAAAGTACGCACTCCTCTCCATTACTCACCATCGCCTAGTTCAGCGCTTAATCTTGAGGGGCTTTGCCTTGCAGAACCCTCCTCCCCTTAACAACCCACCCCAAGAAGCTGCTGAAATCCCTCAACCAGCAGCAGCAAAACCTCAAGAAACTGCTGAAATTTCTCAGGTGGTAGCTGAGACTTCCCAAGTGAATGTTGAAATTCCTCAGCCATCCATGACAGCCAGTCCAATTGACCCCACTAGTGCATCAACCCTGTCCCATAATTTACCTGAATCATCCATTCCCACTATCCATATCCCCAATGGTGATTCAGACGACGACATTCCCCTGGCTAGGCTGAGAAGGAAAAGAAAAAGGAAAGAAACGGTTGTCCCTTCATCAAAAAGACGAACAAGGGCCTCAATGAAACAAGCTAGTTTCCCTGGTGTTCCTCTTACCCCAGAGAAGGTCATCCATAAAAGAAAAACCATTGTTTTTCGTGCCTCCTTACCTCGAAGACGAAAGAGGACGTCTTCTGCAGTAGCAACAGAGACCCCCACCCTAAATTCCCAACCCATTATCCTAAAACCCCATACCCCACCAAACCTCGAATCCCTACCTTCCTCACCCTCGGGTACCGAAATGCAAAACATCCAGGATTTTGTGACATCATTCCTTTCAGAAGACGTAGCTGCTCCACAAGAACAAGCTGCTAACTTATCAAAAGTAGACACCGAGGACGATGTACAGCATGTAGCTCTTACACAAGAACCAGCTACCGACTCAACATGTGTTACACAAGAACCACCTGCTGAGGAGCTAAAAATAGACAACCTAGAAGTAGTTGCCCCATAAGAACCAGCTACTGACTCAACACCTGCCGAGGAACAAAAGATAGATGACCTAGAAGTAGCTGCCCCACAAGAACCAGCTACTCACTCAACAGGTGCTGAGGAGCAAAAGTTAGATGACCAAGAGGTAGCTGTCCCACAAGAACTAGCTACTAGTCCAGCAGGTGTTACACAAGAACCACTTGCTGACGATCATGATCTGGAAACACATCAGGACATAACAACTGCTGATAAATAGGAAATGGATAATCAACATACAGTTGAATCAGCTACTGCCTCAGCAAGTGTCACACAAGAACCACTTGCTGATGACCATGATCAGGAAACATAGCAAGACCTAGCTGCTACTGACTCAACAGTTGATACACAAGAGGCACCTACCGACGAGCAAAGTGTAGATACCCAGGATACTGTTGCTACAGAAGAACTAGCCAGTCAGTTGCTTGATATGCAGAATTTGAATGTTCGGGAGGATATAGCTGTTATAAAACTAGCCGATGGTCCAACAATTGTCACACAAGAACCACCTGCTGGAGAAATAAATAATGAAGTTGCCACCAAACAACCATTCTCCCATCCACTTGAACCAGCTACAGAGACTGCAACTGCTACAGAAGGCCCTGTCACATTAGCTTCCCTTCAACAAGAGAATGCGTTTTTGAAAGCCGAGATTGAGGCTTATAAGCAGGAGTTAATAATAGCAAGGGAAGCTTATGAAACAGAACTCAATCTGTATACTTTAGCTCAGGTAGCATCTGCAGCCGAGAAAAGTGCAGATAAGGGTCGGTATGAGGAATACATGTGCAGCCAATTTGGTGACCTCTATTCTCGAGATGGTTATAAGGTAGTTGAAGTTCCATTGTTTGGACCCACTCCTGCAGTTACTCCTGTTGTAGTTAAAAAGGAACGCCCTACTGTTACACAAGAACCAGCAGGGCCTTCAAAGATTTCTGAAGAAGAAGAGAAACCACAAGTAACCCGGCCTACCCCAGTTGTTAAAGCTGAGAATCATGCACCAAAATCTGCAAATACAGTATTTACCCAGACTGAGCCTCTTTGTGCAGAGACTGTCTTTACTCAAACTTTAAGCATTCAAGAACTCAGCGATATATGGAAGAAAGAGTATGCCTTGTCGCAAGGAAGGGCATTTCAGGCACAAAAATCAGTATGGCATAATCATGCATATATAAATTGGGAAGTCTTGGAACAGTTCCATGCACAGCAGAAGGAAAATAAAAAGTTAAAAACTAGACTGTCTCTTATCTTTGAATTAGTTAAAAAACTTCTGGCTACTAGGAAACCATCCTTTAATTATTCTGTGTTCCTAGTAGAACGCCTAGCATTCCTTCAGATAAAAGCAGTCAGAGATGGATGACCTCACGAAGTGTCTACACCCCAGCAGTTTACTGAAACTTTTGCAGCAGCGTCAGTCAGTGAACAAAATCTCTTATGTGAACTTTATCTCCATAATGAGGCCATGCCAGAAGATAGAAAGTTTAATTTGATTCCTGTGGCTGGTGACATTCAGATTAGAGCCTTGGTCTCTTTTATGGACAATCAACTCACGTGGCAAAATGATTTTCTTTCAGTAAAACATAACGAAGAAAATCGCCTTCTGTGGATCTGAGCTGAACCACAGAATGCTGCTATTTTCATTAATAAACATCATAGGGTTATAAAAGAACCAGGAATTACTGAGCATATAAGAGAATTACAGGCAGCAGTGTTAGAAGAATGTCAGCAGTATATCAAGAAGAAAGGATCTCTTGCCATGCAGGCAAACAATTTGTTCTGCGAACATTGCCCTATGGAGAGAAGGGAATACTATCCTTTTAACCCTCTCAATCTTCATGCAACAATTTCACGAGTGCCTAATTATGTTAAATGTGTTCAACGGTGTGGGAACAAATGGTTGGGTTATCATTTTCACTTCCCCCTTCTCTAGTTTCCATTACAGCAATATAAGGCCTACTTCAAGGTATCCAAAAAGGAGGAGCTTGCAGCATGGCAGAGATTACATAGTGTCCAGGGTTTTATAGATTCGACTGATAGTACCTTTTATACTTACTGTATAAGTAATCTACACTGTACATCCCAGTATTCCGATTCAGACTCAGAGTAGATGTTGCATGGGGACATGCAACTGCTTCAGTTGGGGGGGATGTTAGGACCTTATATTGTCCCTTTTTGACCGTATATTTTTTTATGATACCATCCCTTTCAAACTTATATTTAAAAGCCTTTGTTAGTATTTTAACCCAATTATCTCAAAGGTATGTAATGATTCTTCTCATCACTATACGTTTAATTATTTAGCATATAATCACGACATCTTCATAGTTAATCTTTGAATTATTAAGTGCTAAACAGCTAAAGAATGATGTGCAGTCTGCGATGCTGGAATAGCCTAGAAGACTATTTTTGCAGTTGCTGAAACAGCAGAAACGGCACGCGAATCATGATGCTGAAACAGTTGAGATTCACGTTCTAAATTTGACAACAGCAAAGGAACCAGAACTGATCACCAAGGAAGCTGTTACACTGGATGTAACGCTTATATCTAAAGACAGCATTACTGTAACAACATTTTGTTAACAGGGAATTAATTTCCCTATTTTTGTATAATGGGTTAAAACAATGTAAATCATTTGTAATAGATGTCTCCACTTTATAAAGAGGAGACATCTACATTAGAGGGGGAGGGAATAGACTGTGGAAAAGGCTTAGCTAAAGGAATAGGACTGGAATTCTTTTTGTAATATGACATATTGATGGATGAATAAAGTTTTGTTCTGAACATCTTTTTCTAGTTCTTGTTTCCAGGGGAATCTTGTGAGAAGGATAGGGCCCACCTTCATCACAAGATTCACCCATCACATTTTTGCAGTGTGTTAAGTGTGTCTTTTATTCATGCTTTGTTAACAAATACTGTTTGCTGAACATTGTAAATAATACCTTTGCTGAAACTTTGTTTCTTTCTCAATTGATTGTTGTATGAGTGTTTCACCGGTGATTAAGTTACAGAGTGAATTGGCAAGCTAGTTAATCAGAGGCAGGTGTTGGAGATTCTCACTCTGGGGATAGGGTCCTAACTCTCTGTTACAGCACAACCATTGTTTTCTTTTGCAGATTGACTCTTTTCATTTCTTTGCAAGAAGTTAAGCATTTTTCTGATAGCTATCTGCAACAGAGTGTAATTGTTGTAATGCAGAGTGAGCTTCAGTTTATTAATTTAAGGCGTGATTTGTTTGTACTACAACTACTGTTGCTTTTAAAATTGAGTGCATATAGTACGCAGTTGCCTTTGAAATAACAAGACTTCCCTGGGTTGACAATTAATGTCGCACTTTGTTGTTTAATTCAATAAGCAATTAACGTGACCAACAACCTAGCAGGTATGGCCATAATTAATGGAGGAACAGTGATGACAGGTACTGAAGGAACAGAGGAACCAGAACTGATATGAGGTGGATTTCCTGGTGTTTGAGAACTACTAGGACTAGCAGAGGCAAAGGATAAGGTGCTGATACGGAAAGGACTATTTGGACTTTGCAAACCACTGACAAATGTACTCCAATTTGGAAGGGGTAGACCAGTTTTAGATTTGAGTAAGACTTCAAAAGGATCAAGTTCTTTGAGTTTATTTAAATATTCCTCTTCTAACAATAACTTAGAAGTAACGACCTCCCAAAATTCTTGCTTATCTTTTTGTGACACTAAAGACGAAGTATCAATTCCTCTTTTTTGTAAATCTAAAATAATTCCAATAAGTTCTTCTTCATTTTCAGACCTCAACAACACCTCATGAATCTTATCATCAACAATTTTTTCCTCAGGACTTCTTGAAAATTCAGAGAGCAAAGATTTTGGAAAATATGGAGTACCTGGTATTTCAGTGAATATTTGTCTGCTCCTTGAAATGGTGTTTGGATTGTCCACAGGAGTAGGTGGATCTGGGTCAGGATTGCTCCGTGTATATCTCCCTCTCGAAGCCACCTTTTAAACTTTTGAAAATATATGGAGTCACCAAGGTAGGTTGCAGCCTCGAAAAGCCTTCTGAGCTCTTGCTACCTTCAGAAGTTCGGTCTCTTGATTTCGGGAATGAATAATCTTCAGACTCCCTGCAGACGCACCAAAATGTTATCTCAAAATCAGACCCTGGAAGGCTGCTGACCAGGAAGACCTTAAGTAACTATTTCAAACATGCTTTAGGCTGAGGCCTAGCCTCCCCAACCTGAGAGGGCTCTCTCAAAGGATTAATGTTTTTTATTATGATAAAGATGGCTAACTCTTGTGAAACAAATATAGAAAAATGAGAGTGGTTGAAACACAATTAAAAGGTATCCATTGGGCTTATGGAGTCATAATCGTTTCAGTATAACAATGATATCAAACTTACATAGAAGTCAGGGCATTTAGATTTCTACCATTCAGAACACACCAGAAACATATAGGGCAACACAATTTATAAATATGTGAAGGAAATTAGAGCACAACCAGTGATTTATAAGTAATCACACATCTATACCACTACAAATATTGAAGAGAAGATAATACACAACATTTTGAACAATAAACTCCTTCTGATTCCTGAGAAGTAAAGTCAAGTCTTGTATTACTAAAACAGAGTCATATACATAGCACAATAGTTCCAATTTCTCTGAAATTTTCCAACCCCAAGTACACTGTTGTTTCTGCTATATATAGAATTCTTTACAACGCCAAGATTCCTCCTCCAGCATGAGGGGAACTCGAAGTCTTCTTACTATGACACCTATTCAAACTTTAACTACTTATTAAATGCAACAAACTGCTAATTAGATGTTTTAGAAACCTAAGACAATTAGGAGTCTAACTCCATATCATGCTGATAATAACATTAATTACAATCAAATCTCGTTCTCTGACAAGTGGTCTCCTTCAATTTAGCTATGGTGGATGTTCAAATCTCCTTACTGGTCCTTAATATCTTATCCCTTTACTGCTGCTGATAAGTAGGAAACTACCCTATTTTTATGCTTTTGGTTTCCTCAAAGATATTCGGAACCGATTAACCATGTTGATCTTCTTTAATTACCCAACCATCTATTTGAGTGCCACATTCTTCATGTGCTGTAAGCCTGACCCATATACATGTGTGATGACAAAATCCTTTTTAAAGCTGATTGAAAAGTCATTTACAATACTATCATTTGTATAACAAAGAGTTTAAAATTCATATAACTTATTTCCGCTTGTTTTTCCCTGGCTGATTTCTTGCATATTGTAAATGATCTTTTCTGAGGTTTCCTTTCAAAAATTTCCCATTGGTCCCTCAAAATTTTGTCGATTGAGATTTAATTATGCAGCTACAGCAGTTTCGTAGCGCGCTACGAAACTGCTTTGCGTTATGCCTTCTTTTTCAGCAGTTTCGTAGTGCGCTACGAAATTACTGTGTAATCACAAAACACAGTTTAACCCCAAACTTTTACTGACTTGAGCCTCTTTTATCTTGACATATCCCTTTCAATTTCCCTAAAGCTATCAAAATTGAGTAGAGATGTATCATTCTTCAAGAAACTGTAACAAGGTAAATCATCAAAATTTTGAATATAACCTTACTTGCTGTGTGGTTTCCTTAAGGAGATCTTTCCCACTGGCTTAACTGCAGCTTCAACTCTTCAATTTGTCTCTTCATAACCCTGTTCCCAGCTCTAAGTTTCATATTAACTCTCATGATGAACATCTCTTCCTTTATTAAAGGGAATGACTAGGTATAATATTGTGCATTACAGTCGACCACCTCGGGTATTTGGACTGTTTTGTCTTCCCACAGAGCTTCCCTGATTGCATGCTTCCTAGAGGCTTTCTTCAATCTAGCAATTTCAAGATTAGCTAACCTCAACTTATTTTTCAATTCTTCAATACTATATTCCTCTTGCGGGATGATTTCCTTTCCCTTATCTTCTTTATGTAGCTGTGATGATCATTGTAATGAAGTCACAGGTCTATCATGAGTTTTTGTGATCTCCTCTATTTCACCTGTTTCTGGCAGCATCTCCTGTATCTGTTTGAAATTCCTCATCATGGGTCTTCTTGGCTTAAAGATGAATTGAGCAACCTGATCATCAAACTTGAGCTTTTTCGAGGCTTTGGTTCTTTTAGTCTTGTCTTTACCTGATGCTATCAAATCTGCTTGAACCAGGGGAGATTCTTCAATATCAATGGCTTGTAGTAAGTCATTCAAGTTTCCCTTTGAAACAGGGCTTTCCTCAGCAACCACCTTCTTTCCTTTTTCCTTAGCTAATTGAATCCTGGTCATTCTTCTCTGGACTACTTCTCCTGCAGATGATTCACGTCTACCTTCTTCAACCTAAGTTTTCTTTTTCAGGGACTGCTGGGGTGTGTCTTGGATAACCATTGATCTGGCGGGCTCCCTTACTTGTTTCATAGCTTTCAATTTGGTGAATCTCTTGGATCTTTCTGTATGATGACCAGTTGTTGGTGGAGAATTTTTCGCATCTTGGGGACTAAGACCAGTTTCATTTTTAAAGCCAGGCATAAACATAAACGTGGGCCAGTCCCTACCTACTCTTTGGAGTTCATGCAGAAAGATCAACTTAACTAGGCCATGGTGAAACAATGAGGTCTCACAGGCTTCTTTCCTTAGCTGCAACTTGTCACACATTTTTCTTAGGCTACGAAATAAGTAGAAAGGTAAGTCAAGAGATATCTTTCCTGTGAAATGCAGCAGAAGCTTGAAATGATATGAATACACCTTGTTATATCTCCCTTCACAGGTAAGGTACCTCTGTATGTAGGTAAGTAGATTAGCATATGAGTCCTTGACATAATTTCTAGGCACAAACTTGTTTAAATCTGAGTCAATGAACTCTGGCTTCAGAAATTATTTGCAGGCGGTCATAACAAATTTAAAATTTTTAAACCAACTTTCTTGTCCCCTTGGAATCTCAGTAACTGTAGATATTACCTCTGGTGAGATTTGCAATTCAAGCATCCCAACCTTTGAATTCAGTCCTGTGAAATTCAAGGGAAATTCCTTGGTGATTTGCACATGACCTCCCTGGAGCTTCTTACAAAAATTCCAACATCCAACCTGCTTGAATGCATGCTCAACTTCTCTGTTCCTCAAGATAATGTCTACCCGTTCAGGTTCGTTCCTCAAACATCTACCTGACCTGTGCTCTTTTCTTTCTGGAGATCCTTCCATGAGACTTCAGCGTAATGAAGGTTTGAAAAACTGGCACTACTCAATCTTCGATCCCCGCCTCGCTTGATGGCTGCCTCGCCTGATAACTGCCTCGCTTGATGTATAATGCATTCAAATTGAACGCTTGTGATTTGTTCCTCATGCCATGAATACAATCATAATTATGACAGTAAATGTCTGGCTCTTCTTGAAACTTGCAATCCGAGTGTACCAAGGTACCTAACGACTGTAATAATGAAGATAAGCGGTTGGACATGATATGTGAAGTGTAGAAGCTGACAGTGGATGATGCAACCATAACTGAAATTGACAGATATGACGGGTAAGAAAGATTTGCTATGGATTGCACGAATCTCCGATTTCGTAGCGCAGGCAGTGTAAAATCTAGGTTATGCGCTACGAAATCACCTAAACTGTGCTGCGCTACGAAATCACCTAAACTGTGCTGCGCTACGAAAACACCTAAAGCATTTCATAACACTTAAGAACCTTTACACCGAGCTTGATACAGATATTCTATGTAAGTTATGGGACCAATGGTGAATCAGAACGGACTATTGACTTTTATTTAACCATTCTACCAAGACTCTCAAGACACTAAGACTTTGACACTAAAGTAAACATGGAAAAACTGAACTTTGGACTAACACCTAACCTTCACAAACAAACTGATGTGAACATTTTGGAAATTTCTTCTTTAAGTGATAATAGTAGAGATTCAAGATTAGGATCTATTTCAAGAAGCTGGGTTTGGGGTATGTATGGTTGCAATATGGATTTATCAATGACAATCTAATCTACAAAAGCCTCGTAGTGTAGGTAGAGGCTCTATTGTTGAGTGCGCAGAGGCCTAGAAGTGCGCAGACCATTGCCATTAAGTGCGCAGGGCAAGTCAAGTTTGTAATCATCTATAATTATAAATAAAGAGAAGCATTCTATAATTTCTGTGTCTTTATTTCCTGTTTACGCATTTTATATATTGGGTATGAATTTCACTTATAATGCTTATATGATGCATGAATATATGTAAATGTGTTGGTTAAGTGAATGCAATTAAGAGCATCTATTTACACCAAGCTAACTAAGATCAATTAATAAGATAAGTAAGACACTTAGCCTAGTTTGGGAGATATCACAACTTGCTACCCTAGTAGCGTAAAAGTTCCTAGCCACAAGTTAGGGCTGCACGAAAGCCAATTGTACCCTTTTGCGAAGGTACTGAAGGGTAGAATAGAGGGCTATGCAACCTACGAAGGCAGGTATAGCTGGAATAAAACCGACATCACATCCATATCAAGGGTGCGGAAACTTGGTTCCAGTATCCCCCCATACTGCTTCAGGTGAGACTTCAGTCTGCGCTCTGCGGCCTGATGTTGAAAGGGCTAGTAGTGTAGGGGATTTGTTGGCTAACTAATGTTGAACCTGGATCTGGCCCCCTCAAGCCAAAAAATGGTTTTCTTTCCATGTCCTTCATTTCCACATCCTCCTCATCCACCAGGATTTTGTCAAATTCGTCCTCATAAGCCTCCAGGTTAATGGCCTTCCCCTTTTCCTGCAAAGTGAGCTTGGTCCTCTGTGGGTTTCTTGGTCTCAGTGTTCTGGGTGATTTAGGGACATCAACCATCACTCTGACGCTCTCTGAGGCTTCTACTACCGCAATTTCCTGCACGGATTCCTAGGGTGTCGAAATCATTCTGCTCAGGAGGTTTTGCGTCTCCTTCGACAATCTCTCAAACACTGAGCTTGCTCTCAAAGCCTCAAAATTCACGAGGTGCATAGACAACTAATATCGCAACAACTGAATTTTCAAAATGCTAAGTGTTTTTTGCTAGATAGCCACTTGTAATTTATAGGGCCTTTTGAATTCAAATCTGACCGTTCCCCCCACATTCGGCCCATTAATGCTAGATTGGTGGTAGATTTTTAAGAATCTAATCCATAAAGTTCGCCTTAAATGCCTGTCACCCACTCCATTTGGCCTCAAACCAACCATCAAATCATGAATAGTGACTTTAACAGTCACTTTCCAGTGGACCTGCGTGCTCGCGCATCTGTCTTCACATTGTTGCGGGCCCTGTGACACTCCGCTGCTTTGTGCAGTCCTGAAATTGCTCATCTCCCCAACCCGGGCAGTGTAGTTTATAGTCCCGTGCCTCCTTTCAGCTACCTAGAGCCCTAAGACTGTGCTACTTTCATATAGTCACATGGCTGGATTACTGGTGTATGGCTTCAAGTGACTGCCATTCACCTTTCCTGGGAAGGGCTCTCCATTTAACTTAACCAACCGGACTGCGCCACCGTCGGTAATCTCTTTAATAACAGGGCCCTAACCAGTGCATCCTGAACTTTCCTGGGAATTTATCAAACTTACTATCATACAACAAAACTAGATCATTTATCTTGAATGTGTGCAGCTTGATGTGTCGATTGTGTAATGCCTTTTCACACTGCTTTTGGACCTGCTGGTGAAATCCAGCCAAAAATCTTTCTTCCTCGAGTTCATCCACTTGCGCAAGCCTCTCTTCAAGGGCTCTGTTATCCATCATACTTGTGAGCGTTGCTATGCGTAGACTAGGCATGACGTATTCCATAGGCATTACGGCTTCCACACCAAAGATAAGACTAAAAGGGGTTTGTCCCATCAGCTTTTTGCATGTTGCCCGAGAAGCCCACAATACTGCAGGTATGCGTAGGTACCAATCACTTCGTTTAGCATTGCAAACCTTGTTCAACGCATTTTCAAGCACTTTGTTGAACACCTCCACTATCTCATTAGCCTATGGGTGATAAGGTGTGCTTTTTTGGTGATACACCTGAAATTCCTCCGTTAGTGCGTTGATCATCTCATTTAGGAAGTGCGTACCACAATTGCTCGTCAAGATCTTTGGACATCCAAATTGTGTCAATACATGCTCAAATAGAAACTTTGTTGTTGTTGCGCCCATGCAATCCTTCACTGGCTACGCTTCTGCCCAATGATTCAAGTACTCCATCGCAATGATAATGTACCTCGCGACTGTCTTTCCTTATGGATAAATGGGTCCTACAAAATCTATTCCCCACTTTTCGAAGGGTTGCAATGTCATTTGTGGATTTAAAGGAATTTCATCCCTCCGCAATGGCCTACCTG
This sequence comes from Pinus taeda, assembly GCA_000404065.3. Lineage (NCBI taxonomy): Eukaryota > Viridiplantae > Streptophyta > Pinopsida > Pinales > Pinaceae > Pinus > Pinus taeda. Next base: position 47,160 of record APFE030146941.1, read on the forward strand.
TTCTTTGACATACATCACACACCTTGCAATATGCTTTTCAATCCTGATGAAGGGTTGGCCACCATAACCTGGTGCATAGAATATTCTGCGCTTTTGCTCTCCCTGCATAATGTCCTCTTGTGGAACCCCCATGAGCATCCGCGAGGATGCTAATTCATTCAAACTCATGTACATACCGTCGCAATATTTCATCAGTCCCCATTTTGTATAGATGCCCAGCAATGACAGAGAAATCTGTCACGTGCACCACTAATTCCTTCTTTTGTTGGACAATGTATCCTTTCAGTGTAGTTCCTATTGTTAGGAAGTGTATTATATCCTCAAAATGACCATCCACAATGCACGTAGCAAAGAGTTGTGCATCAAGTAATCCTTCTTCCATGTTAGTAGGTTCCTCCCCTGTTTCGATGCGCGAAAAATGATCTGGTCCCACATTAAATCGTCCAGGCTTCACAACAACTTCAAAATTGTACTCTTGGAACAATAAGAGCCATCGACAGATTCACCCCCTCAACACAACCTTATTGACCAGATACTTCAGCGTGGAGTGTTCTGTAATCATCTTAAAGTGGCCTCCTAGCAAGTAGTGTTGATACTTCTGGAGCGCATACACAATAGCTAGCCCTTCACGTTCAATGGTCGAATAGTTCTTCTTTGCTTTGGCCAACTGTGTGTGTGGATCATCCTGCCCATCATACTTGTCTATTAGTCACATCTTAGGCTTCCCAAATCATGCGCTCATAATCCTCTTACATTCGCGCCAATCATCAAAGCTTCCCTTGTGTGTACCCCACCATCTTGTGGGTGTAGCGTGTAGTGCCCAGTCCAAGGCCTGGAAGTGTTGCTTTTCTGGCACCTCCCTTTCAAATGCATCCAAAAAGGTATCTACCTCAGTTAGACCATGATAAGTAGGCAAATTTCTTACCTCTAACAACACATCATGCAGCGACCAGGTCATCATGTTGCAATTCAGCATGGTTACTTCGTGTAACCGATTCTGCGAGCGTTTTATTTTTTCGTCGGAATATGAAGTGTAGGAACTCTCGCACTCCCATGTAATCCATCCATCCACGGTGGGATTCACCCAATCTTGGTCTCGTGTTGTTATCTTATAGATGTAGTCAAGCTCATCATCACTCTCATAATTGCGGACTAGTTACATATAGCACGATCTTTCAGTAGGATCTAAGGGTATTATTACGCGCAGTGATGTCTTCTCAAAGATCATCTTCCGCTTATTCAGATTGATTACCCCTTTCATATCCTTAGCCCATTCAATTCCCAGTAGCGCAGGGTAGGGATTGTTGTCATCCACAATCTCTATTAATTCAAAATTTTCCAGGACGCTCGCTCCCTCAATATCCATGGTCACTCCATGCAGCCACCCCATAGGTATGATTTTCTGCTGATTCGCTATCCTTAGCTGATTCGGAGACCATTGCAGAGCAAGTCTCCCCATTCACTCCCATATCTATTTCGGTAGAACATTCGCATCTAAACCCAGGTCAAAAATGACCTGATCCATTTCATACTCCCCTATTTGTGTAGTTGGTCTCATCTCCCATCCCAGCCTTTTCTTATGCTTGCCAATATTTCGTACTACATGCGATTCACCTAACATAGTTCCAACGCATCTATTGATGAGTTCTTGCAGCTATTTCATGACCTTACTTTCACGCAATAGCTTCATACAGGTTTCTAGGAAAGTTGTGAGCATAGAGGGGTCCATCTCCAGCTCAGGCTTATCCTTGCTTCTTGAAGTGGAGGCCTCAGTGAAGCTCTTCTTAGCTTCCATGAAGGCTTCCCGAGTGTGCTCCAAATAAAACTCAGCCTCTTTCACCGGGCCCTTGTGAACCCATGTACTTTCTTTTGGTTGTTTCCCCTCATTATCTCTCGTCACGATTCCACTCTGGAGCACTATATTTACGTTTTGATATTCCTCGCGCGGCTCACACCTCATCATCTACAGGTTCTAAGTTGGGGGAGGTGGTAGCACCCCTTTGTCACGTATCCTACCTATTAGCGTAGGATAGTCTTCTGTTTCATGATCAAACAGCATGCAATACTTGCATGATGGACGCGTTGGATTAGTGCAATCATGGGCATAGTGTCTTGGTCCTCCGCAATTGTAGCAAATCAACTGTACTCGACCTCTACTAGGTCCTTCTCCACCTCGACCTCGTCCGTGCCCTTGAAATCCTGTCTGCACCTTCCCTTCATTTTGGTCAAGGGGCCGCATTTCAGCCTAAACCCTGTAGGCGGGAGTTCTATCCATCATCAATTCATAGCTCCTACAAGTACGCTCATCATGTCCTACCAACCTACAAAAGTTGCAGAACAACTGTTGTAGTGCTTGCACATACTTTTGTAGCAAGTGACAGTTATCCGTGGCATGTTTTCTGGCTATCTGAAAGACAATGCACCATAAAGTAGGCGTCATGCTAGGTCCTTCTTGAGCTTTTGGCCTTAAAGGCATCGGTCCTCCTCCTGCAAGGTTATTTGTAAAGACCAAGCAGTGGTCTTTTTCATGACCCTGACTCTTGCATTTCAAACACCATACCTCTTCGTGGACCTCTGGCCAAACAGTCCTGTCCTGCTTCAAAATTTGCATCTCAAGGCACAAATGCTTCAACTGTGCATGGATCTGCTAGACTCATAAATTAGGATCCTACATTGGAGTCTCATGTATTATCATGGTGATCTCTAAGAGCTCTGCCTAAGTTGTTATCTTCTACTGCGACAACGCACTCCTTAAGTGTGGTAGTAGAAAAGCCACAAACCACTCGTGATGTTGTCCATCTGTCAAATTCATGTTGGCTTCATGGATCATACATTTTAGCCTCTGATCCAGTTCCCAAGGCATCTCACCTGGTTGCATCGTGATCTCTTTGAATCCCACAATTGATTGCACTTCAAATTTAGGCATGTTAAATTCCCTATTTAGTGCTTATTGGATGTTCGCTACTTTAGCATTTTGGTTATCGTTGGAGTACTTAATACCAAGTTAGTGTGTGATCTTGCAGGGCACTAACTAGTGTCTCTTTCTTTATATGATCATTTGTAACACCTTGAGTTTCCCATAAATCCCTCAGAACTAACCATAATTGGTTCGTGTCCTCATTTCCCAAGCCTTTGAACAAAGGAAACTTCACAGTGTTTTCCATACTGAATCACGGTGGAGGTAGTACAAGTGAAGTTGGAGGTGATGGTGGTGAAGCCGATGGTGGCATGGGCGGAGGTGGTATTCGCGAGAATCCTTGTCTTACTAACTAAATAACGCTTCATGGAGAGACCATCACTATCCCTTCTTCGTCACTTTGTGGAGTTGAAATCAAGGGGCTATACTATGGACCCTTATTTCCTTCGTTCCTGTAATTTTTTCTACTTCGCGTAGTCCCGAACATCAAGGTAGCTGCATAACCCATTTTTCACACAACAACATCTTAATCCAAGTATTCAAAGATTTTATGTACTTACCTCACAGTCCTTTGAAAAAGCATTGCTCTGCCTCGTTATAGCTGACTGAGGTGTCAACCGCGAATAAAGTCACAAATCTTCCTATGATGTGATTGAGCCAATGATCGACAGCGCGGGCGATCTTATCCTATGATGCTTCCAATCTTTGCACTAGCTCTAGGGTCCACACAATATACCGTCAAGTTTCCACCTTCCTTGGCTATTTTCTAGCTTTGCGATCCACTCGTAGAGCTCAATAGGAAAGGAGGCAAAAAAGGTTTCATGGATCTTCGTATACATGTATCTGTCTAGCCACTGTTCTTTTGATAGTTGTAGGTTTCTATTCTCTTGTGCCGTGAACTTGTAGATCCTTCTGTCCAACCAGCGTTTGATTTATTTCTTAGTTGGATTCTAGTGATACAACATCACACATCTCTTATGCAAATTCTAGTCCCGGCAAAGGAACCATTTGTTGGCTTGAGGGGGCCTTCCATACACTATTGGCCCTTTCGGCATCAACCCGAGGAGCACAAACTAAAGTATCACCCGAAGCAGTATGGGTGGATGTTGGAACCAAGTTTTCACACCCTTGAGATGGTTGTGATGTTAGTTTTATTCAAGCTATACCTGCCTTCGCACAGGTTGTGTAGCCCTATGTTCCACCCTTCAGTACCTATGCGAAAGGGTACAATTGGCTTTCGTGCAACCCTAACCTGCAGCTTAGGTACTTTCACACTGCTAGGGCAGCGAACTGTGATATCTCCCAAACTAGGCTAAGTGTCTTATTTATCTTATTAACTAATCTTAGTTAGCTTCGTATAAATAGATATTCTTAATTGTGTTCACTTAACCAACACATTTACATACATACGTGCATCATATAAGCATTATAAGTGAAATTCATACCCAATATAACAAATGCGTAAACAGGAAATAAAGATGCAGAAATTATATAGTACTTCTCTTTATTGATAATTCTAGACGATTACAGACTCGACCCGCCCTCCGCACTCATCTGCAAGGGTACACGCATTCAGTTATGGACTTTTAGGCCTCTGCACACTCAGCTGCAGAGCCTCTACCTACTCTACGACCCAAGACTTAGATTTTTACTTCAGAGCTATCTCTCATACATCATATCTTCATTGATTATTGATTCCTTTCCTTAACTACTTAGAGCTTAGCTCTATTTATACAATCCCATGGTCCGCGGACCATGGGTAGATCTTTTACAGCCAACATTACATTACCACAATAAGGGCAGACAACCCTATGACTCTTTAACAACTACGTGCTATGTGACCACAAAATGCGGAGTCTTTACACTTGGATTACAAAATTGGACCAACATATGGGATTTTATCCCCAAAACTACCCTTGGGGGATTCTGCACCCCACAACTATTACTACCTTGACTCTCTCTAAGACTTTTCTTTCACACCAATTTTTCTGGGTTATCTACATATTCAGTGGGTTGGGATAAGGGTGAGCTCTAGTGAAAATTGTTTTGGGAGCCAGCTTTATTAGAAATCATCACACAAATAAAAATCAAAATCAATGACACACTAAAATATATACAAAATAACAACCTCAGATCATGTATTTCATACTGATATATAAGTTTTGATTTATAGAAATATTGATTAAATACCAGGGAAAAATTGTTTTTCAATCTAAAGATTTTTCTTCCCCAGTATGGTCGCCACTATGTTATCTTTCTGTATTTTTTAGGTTGAGTGAGTAAACACATAAGACAACATCAAAACCACTTTGGAAGCTGGGATCTAGCCCTTGCCAGCTTCAGAGAGGGATCTCTCTATTTAATTTAGCTTTGTTTTTATGTAAATTTTAGGCTAGTTATGACTATACTTGTTTGTTTTGTTTTGATTGTTTTGTTTGGTTTGAGTGTTATAATTCCATTGGGTCATGGAGTTTATAAATTAAACTGGATTTTGCACCAATTTTTAGAGGAGTTCTCACAGGGCAAGCTAGGTTGCACTATTTGGAACTTTTCATTAATTAATGGATTGTGAAATAGCAGAAGTGTAAGGTTCAGTAGAAACTGAGGGGAAATTAAGAATTCCTTGATCTGAATTCAGTGGAAAACTTTAAAATTACAAACGGCCAAAATAGGGTGCTCTAAATAAAAAGTCTTATTTATCATAGTTTATGTTAAGTAATTCAGATTTTTAGAATAACAGAGAAAGAAAAAACAATGTTTAAACAAATAAATAGAAGAGAAGCATCACATTTAGTACACCACATGAATCTTGTGAAAGGTCCTTGTATTATTGATGCTTCACTACTTGGAAAAACACAATATGTAGAAGAAATTACATTCGGAAATCAATCCATAATACTTCAAACAATGAAGTATTTATAATGAAAATTACAAAAATCCTTTACAAAATCGTTGTCAAACCAACAGTGTATTATTAGCCTAATTACAAACAATATGATCTATACCTGGAAGACAAATAGGCCACGTAGACAACTGAAAAGAAAGGTGGCCCTATTTTGATGGTTTTGGCTGCTGAGTCAACGAGAAACTATGTTGTGTTGCTGCGCTGACTATCATGCTTGTTGGATTTTGTTATATTATTTCCATTAATAGATGTCCTAGTTCACCAGAGGGTTAAACAGGGGGTGGATCCCTCCCTTCGTTGCATCGATTGCACACTGGGGGGGTAGTATCCCCCCCTATTTAGGGGGTTCTACAAGGGCGGGTAACCCCCCTCTACGGGGTCCAGGGCAGCACCCAAAGGAAATTTTTTTGGACCCTATATTAGGTTGGGCGAACCTACCTATGGTTTTGTGCATGGTTTTCGCACATGGTTTGGACGCAATGGTTTCCGGTCCATGGTATTGGATGCTTCAACATGTATAAATATGTATTGTAACATTGAAAGGAATATAATGAAAAATAAAGCTAGTATTCCCGGTGTTGGAGAGGTAAATCCCCTCTACGGATAGAGGCGATCCCTACTAGCCCAAAGGGGGCCTAGCAACAATCAAACAATGCTACACTGCAGGTTCCTAGTTGTAATTAAAAAGTGGGTAAAAGAAATCTACCTGGATTCCAACGCTACGTTTGTCGAAGAGATGATCCTCTCGCTCCTTCACTCCAGCCGATCACAGTCCTCCACTATCCTCGCGGACGGACACCTGCACAAGCAAAGAGAGAACAAACATTAGCGTAAAATCTACTAAAAACAACTATGTATTAGTCAGGAAGGATACAATTTGCATTAATCATTCATAGGACAAATGGAAATGGAACCATAAGAGTAGTCATCTATCTTTATTAATCATAAAATAGAGTAAGGTACAACCGAAGTCCTGGCGCTGAGTCTTTCTCTAGAGGGTCCAGCCAGCATGTCTTCCAAGCATTCACCTTTGAAGCAAATCTCCCAAGTCAAAGAGGTCTCTCTCTCACATACAAGGCAACAAGCTCATGACCTTCCTCAAGCTCAAAGCAATCCTCACACAACACACCAAATGCCTACAAAGAGCAGCAGTAATGCACTAAGAATTCCTCAATCAAAGTCTATATGTTCCAAACTAGCTGCTCATGGGCCATGGAGGAGGCTTATAAAGGAGAAGGAGTCTCCATGAATAGGTAAAGGATGAGCTTTCCTCCAAGATAAGTGGA
>APFE030146941.1:77458-152080 GCA_000404065.3 Pinus taeda
AACACCTGTAAGAATCTATTGATCAGGAGACAATGATGGTTTCCCACTGTCGATAGCGAAGGATCTGCCACTAATGACTGCAAAACCCAAGGTACTGCCAAATGGACTCTAGATCTTTGCCCCAGAGAAATGAGTCAGAGTCGATAGGGAAAGATCCGCTAGAAGGAAGGCATTAAGGCATCCTTCATCAATCTAGCGCGAGTGTAACCCGTAGGCCAATAATGTGGAAGGAATCGGACGAAGGAAGATGTAGTAACCGAAACGAGGTACGTTTCCGGCGTACACAAGATGTAGCTAGCGCACGGCAGAAACCCTCTGAACCAACCAATAATGTAAGCTGACACAGAGGCGGGGTATCCACCAAGGGTCAAATGGAAACCAAGGTACCGCACGAATCCCAATGTGTGATAATGTATGCTGATGTCGAACACAAGGGAAACCACTCAGTCAAAGACCCATAATACTGATCGATGCTGAGCACAAGGTAACCTATCAATAATGAAAATAGGGCCAGGGTGCAACTCTAGGCCTGCCCTCAGAGCAAGATGTCGTCGGCGATAAGGACAAGACCCGCCGGCAAGAAGTCAATGGGGACCTTCTCAAACCAGCACGAGTAAAGGACCAATATAGCTGATGTGATGTAAGACATGACACTGACAACCAGGATGGCCGACTGAAAAAATGATTCAAGAGACACCGCAGAGAGGCCGACTCAGGCTAACTTCCCTTGAACAAAAGCACGACTCAATGTGACTATGGCAGCATATGATGAATCTGTATAAGTTCGTCATGCAGGAGGCATGAACGAACCCTCCATATGATTGGAAGAGGTAACCAATCGGGGGAGAACTGACTCAATAACAATGGTTACGGCGAACCTAAGTCAAACTAAATCCCACCCACATGGAGGAGACTTTGCTTTGAGTGCTTTGTTCAAGGGCGACACAACTGACTCTAGCTGCCAATAATAAGTGGAAATACTGTCCCGCTCCCGCTCTTTTTTGAAATATTTAATTTTTTTGTCGTTTTCTGTTAAGCTCGAAAAAGAATAAAAGAATTCTATGGTATAATGGACAAGGACGAGTGTCGGTGAAACAGATGATCTAGTTCCTGGGAGGGGAACTTTCCTATGCTCAATGCAGGGAGGCGAAAACTGGTCGGTGACACTCAAAGGTATGTCCTTTCCATGGGTCAAGGTATGTCAAGTTATAGAGGTTTAAAGGTATGCAAGGTTGATTTTTGCAGACGTCATGGTCAAAAGTTGGCTTAAACACGAGTCCAGTGAAGCCGGCTCTAGGCCAAAAGGTGCAAATGGTCAACATGCAATGCAACAGTACAACTCAACACAAAGGAGCCTCTAGGGTATAAGGCCAGAACAAAGCGAAGAAGCTGAGAGGAATGAGTCTTCAACGCATAAGTCATGGAGGGACTACAGAGGACTCCCGAGCCTAAGGATAAAAAAAATCTGCATGGGTGCCAAGTGGCAACAAGGTACTAACTAGGGCACCCATGATAAGGTAGGCTCTACCACAAAAGTCATGGTACTTCTAAGCAATGAGAAGGTTCCGCACCATAACTTGGTGGGGTCGATCCTAAGGCCAAAAATGGAAAAGGAAACTGATAAGTGCACTATGCAGGCGGAAAAACCTAACCTATATGCCAGTTTCGAGAACCAATACCTGTGAGAACGGACCAACCATAAACTTCCAAAGGAGAAATCTTCCAAGTTCTGTATACATAAATAGGAACACTAGACAAGAAGTTAATACATCCCACATATAAACTTCATATAAAATCTTGTGTTATGGAATACAAAACTTGAAAATGCGTACCTTATATATACAATATGGTACAAGGAACCATGCAGCCTTGCAGCTTACGCATAAAAGTTCTGCTGAATAAACCCCTTGCAAGGCTCGGGCCAAGGACTCCTTTGGTAGTCATAACTCATGGCTTCAAAGAGTTCCTCCTGTGAAGGCAAAACAAATTCTGAGAAATCATGAGAACTATAAGGATCAAAAGATGGAATTAAAGGGTCCCATGTCCCTATAGAAAGAATCTCTCGGCCAACTGCCGGGACTAAGTCCCAAGAAGGAGAATAATAAGTCAAAGGATCCTTCTTAGAAGCGGTTGAACATTGAGGATTCAACGCCACATAATTGACCCGTATGCAAGTGATTTCTGTATGGGGTTGAAACCTACATTTGGTATCAAAGTTGTTTTGGTTTCAAGGGGACGCCTTTGTTGCTGAGGGGTTTCGCTCGGGCCTATGGTAGACCCTGCTCACTGGGACATCTGTGGGATCAATTCTAGTGGTGAAAGAAGATGGAAAGCAGTGGAAAGATAGAGATCTACACATTTAATGGTTAGAGTTTTGAGTTGTGGAAACTCAAGATGGAGGATTTGTTGGTGGACAAAGATCAGTGGATCGCGATAGATCTGAGTACTAAACCAACGGGAATGTCTGATGAAGAATGGAAGAAATTGGATCAGAAGGCAAAGAGCACAATACGATTGTGAGTCTCAGATTCAGTATTGTTGAATGTATTAGGGGAAGCTATGGTGATGGCTTTGTGGGAAAATTTAGGGACTTTGTACCAATCCAAGTTTGTGGTGAATAAACTGTTCCTACGAAAAAAGTTGTATAACCTAAGGATGAAAGATGGAGACTCGATGACGGAGCATCTGAACGCATTTAATATTGTGGTAAGTTAGTTATTATCTGTTGATATTAAAATTTCAAATGAAGATAAGTGCATTAGTTTGTTTTTTTCTCTACCAGATTCATGGGATAGTCTGGTTATTGCAATAGGTAGCAATGCAACTACCTTGCAGCTTGATGAAATAGTCTCATCCTTGCTGACGGAGGAGATGAGACGGAAAAATATGGAGAGCCAGAATGGTGATGCCTTGTCTGTACGAGGATGGTCCCAGAATAGAAAAAAAATAAGTCATCGAGTGGGAGATCTAAATCTAGAGGGAGATTTAAATCTCTAGGAAAACCTGTAAACATGGTGTACTGGAAATGCAGAAAGGAAGGGCACTACAGAAGGGACTGTAAATATAAATCTCCTGACAAAGTCAAGGGATCTGATGATTCTCCTTCTTCAGAGGTAAAAACCACCTCGGATGAAGGTGGGATGTGTACCTGGCTTCTTCAAGTACACATGTAGATCATGAGGCATGGTTGATTGACTCAGGTGCATCCTTTCACTTCACTCCCCATAGAGAGTGGTTTTGAGAGTATGAGAAATACGATGGTGGTGATGTCTTCTTAGGGGATGATAGGAAGGCTAGAATAATTGGTCACAGAAAATTAAAGTTGAAGTTTGAAGGTGGAAGGGTTAGAACACTTTCGAGTGTTCTGCATATTCCTGCATTAGCCATAAATCTGATTTCTGTAAGCAAGTTGGATGATGTAGGCGTAAAAGCAATGTTCGAGAAAGAAACCTGCAAGATGGTTTGGGTAGCACTGGTATTGATGCGAGGAGAGTTCGGATTGGAACTTTGTACAAGCTACAAGGTAGCACTGTTATTGATGGGTGCAACAGTTCTGTGGTTCTTGAAAGTGGAGCAGAAAATCTAGTGGTGTCTAGAGAAAATACCATGCTATGGCATCAAAGGCTTGGACATATTGTAGAGAAGGACCTTCGAATACTTCATGGTAAAGGTATGGTAGAAGGTATGACTAATAGCTTTCTAGATTTTGATTTCTGTGAAAATTGTGTATATGGGAAGAAGAATCGGGTGAGTTTCCCCTCTGGTGGTAAGAGGGCGAAACAGATATTAGATCTTGTGCATAATGATGTGTTTGGACCTGTGAAGGTTCCATCACTGGGTAAGTCTATGTACTATGTATCATTTATAGATGACTTCTCAAGGAATACAGAAGAAATTTGAAGTCTTTCAAAAGTTTAAAGAATTTAAGGCTCTGGTAGAAAACCAAACAGAGAAGAAGATAAAGGTGTTGAGAACAGATAACGATGGAGAGTTTTGCAGCAAGGAATTTGAAGAATTCTATAAGAAGTGTGGTATACCACAAAAAAATACTAATCCATACACACCTAAGAAAAATGGAGTTGCAGAAAGAATGAATAAGACGTTGATGGAAAGGGAAAGAAGCATGCTCAGTGGTGTCGGGTTAGGACAAGAATTATGGACAGAGGCGGTGGAGACAGCATGTTACCTGGTTAACATATCACCTTCATCAGTGCTGGAGGATAAGACTCCACAAGAGGTATGGACTGGTAAGAAACCCTTTCTTTCACATCTGAGGGTATTTGGATGTGATGCATATGTACATGTTCCAAAGGAGAAAAGAACAAAGTTGGATAGTAAATCTGAAAAGTGCATCTTTAGTGGGTATAAGGATGGTTTAAAGGGTTATAAGCTTCGGAACCCAGTAACAAGGAAGGTTGTGTACAACCGAGATGTGGTGTTTAGATAGGTGAAATATGTTGTTAAACATGAAGTCTAGCCAAAGGAACCTAAGAAGATAGAGTTTGATCTTAAGGAGGAAGAATCAGACTCTGCAGCAGAAGAGGAATTAGAATATGAAAAGCCACAAACTCCAGTTGTGAGAATATCAGTTCAAGAAAGAAGGCAACCAGAAAGGTATAGTCCATCTGCTTTCTGTTCAAATTTTTCTTTACCTATTACTGATGATGATCCTAGAAATGTGAAGGAAGCAATAGATTTAGAGAATGGAAAACTCTAGAAAGAGGCCTTGGTTGATGAAATGGCATCTTTACACAAAAATGAGTCTTGGGATCTAGTGGAGTTGTTGTCTGGAAGGAAACCCATTGGCAGCAAATGGGTGTTCAAGAAGAAGACAAATGCAGAAGGAAAGGTTGAGAAATACGAAGCTCCGTAGGTAGAAAAATGTTATTCCCAGGTGTCAGGAATTGATTTTGGTGATATTTTTTCTCTTGTTGCCAAGGTAGCTTCTATTAGATTACTTTTATATGTTGCTATTGCTTTTGATTTTGAGGTAGAAGAGATGGATGTGAAGACAACATTTCTTCGCGGGGATCTGGAAGAGGAGATCTACATGAAGCAACCTGAAGGCTTTGTGGTGAAGGGTAAGAAAGAATTGGTATGCAAGTTAAATAAGTCTCTGTATGGGCTAAAACATTCACCAAGGATGTGGTATCAGAAATTTGATACATTTATACGGGGACTTGGCTTCATCAGAAGCAAAGAAGATCACTGTGCGTATTTTAAATTAACTGGTGATCATTTTATTTATCTAGTCTTGTATGTGGATGATATGTTTCTGGTTGGAAATGACAAAGAAATTATCCAGGATTTGAAGACCCAATTGTCCTCCAAATTCGACATGAAAGATCTTGGTGCCGCAAACTATATTTTGGGCATGGAAATTAAAAGAGATCGGGAAAATAGGAAGCTCTGGTTAAACCAAAGGAAGTATGTCGAGACAATACTACAGAGGTTTAATATGCAAGATGTTAGTGTCAGTATATGCATACTTCCACCAGGGATCAAATCTGCTCTTTGCATTTTCATTTTAGGTGTCTCATACTTTGATTATTCCACTAGGTCATGCCAAAATGGTTCAATGATGGTTGTCTTCTTCTCAAAAAATTAAATTTTCCCTCATGAGGTACATTCGTTGACCCATCTCCATGTTGCATTTAGTTATGGTTTTAGTTATGGTATTTTTAGAGTCAAGACGGTTATGCTTCCATTAGGTCTTACGGTTCATTTCCAAGGTCAAAAGCATAGTTTCAAGTGTAAATAAAGGGCAGCAAAGGTATGAGGATGACCAATAAAAAAGAGTGATTACTAGTAATTGATGGTTATTGTACAAAGATCTTATTTCACTAATGTAATTTTCATCTCAAAAACATGTTTTTGAGATGAAAATAGAGAATTTTAGTTGATTTATATTTTTTGATGTAATTCAAGTCATTTCATGTAATAAGTGTTCCCATAAGCTTCCCAAGCATTTCTCCTTGCTACAAGAAAATGAAACAATTGAAGAAATCAGTTCAATCAAAGCATCATGCACTTGAAAAGAGATAAAGAAAGAAAAACATTAAGCAGAGATTTGAAGACAAAGTAAAAGTTCCAAAAAACATTATAAAGTGGGTTTTTTCTAAAGAAAAATCAAAATCACCCTCTATATAAGAGTTCAAATTCCTTTTTCAAACTCATCATTATTCATTTGACAAAGAGAAAGAAGGGAGTTGAAGGAGCGAATGGAGTTGAAGCCAATAAGTGGCTGAGCAAAGAGGAGGCATTGCGCATAGAGCAGGAGGCGTTGCACATAGGGCAGATTGAAGAGGCGATGCGCATATACGAGGGAGCATTGTGCATACAAACAGAGTGCTACGCATAGGGCTTGTTTTCCAGTGCATTTTTGCATGGTGCTGCGCATAGAGCCCGAGCACTGCACACCTATACAAGGCGTTGTGCATAGGGACAACAAGCACCAAAACCACCCTATCAACCATCTAAATTGCTCTTTTGCCACCTAGAACCTCTAAACAAGTAAGCACACTCCTCGAACTATCCTCCCGGCACTCATTCCATGATTTTAAAGTTATTTTGCTATTTAAATTTTCAAACCCTAGGTTGCCTAAAAAACCCTCCCTGCTTATCATATCCTTTATTCCCATATTTTATTAACAAATCCCTCCACCTATCCCTTATAACCTAATTCCCTCAAACAAAATCCTTCACCTATCCCCTACACCCTAATTCCCTCAAACAAAATGTTGAAAATGCAACAAGATGATGGAGATTAGTGAAAAGAAGTCGCCTTCACTAAGTGGGCCGCAGGCTATTTTTGGCGCAAAGTCTATTTTTAGACTATGTCTATTTTTAGACATATGGATCATGGTCTATGAGTTGCAGGATGCTATTTGTGGATGATTGGTCATGTTGGTAAAAATAGATGGACTTCTATTTTTAGACATATGGGCGGAGTCTATTTTTAGACTGCCAGTCTAAATATAGAATAGTCGAATATTATTAGCTCTTAATAATATTTGGACTATAAACATTATCTTATCCTCTTGGAGCAATTCAGTTCGAGCTACGGATGTGGCACATGCAACTTCCTGAAGGAAATACACTTTTCTTATGGGTCAGTTGAGATATTGCATGATGGACTTCAGTTAGAACTCAAGTGATTGAGTTTGGTGGAGTTGATTGAGGAGTTGATGGAGTTGTGTTTAGTTTGACTTAGTTGAACTAGTTGTATTTAGTCTAACTGTAGAATACACTAGTGATGAGTGATGTGAATTAATTATTAATTAATTCACAAATTATTAACTCATAAAGCAACTAAAGAATATATCAGTTAACTCAATGCATGGATAGTTCAGTGGAGACAGGTGTCAGAGGTGGAGACTACTATCAGTTGTGACTATAGCTGTGCATGATATTTGCACAATCAATGATTGAGATTGCCAATGAGGATTGCATGGTACAACAAAAGGGAATTCGAACTTGGATCATTCCTATTCTCACTTTGGATTGCGCAGTAGAGGCAGGCAGACAGCGGAGGAGATTTGAACCTGTGACTTGATTCAGATCTGAGCTAGTTTGTGTGTAGCAGGTGGAGATAGTACTGAGTACTTATGATGAGTATTGTACTATGTATTGTTACATGTTCTCTATCATTATAATATAAAAATAGTTGGGGTTTTTCAGCTGTATGCTTTCCCTAGTACATCCTGTGTTGATATGTGTGATTGATGTTTCAATGTGCGCATGTGATTGTTTCTTAATTCTGCAAAATTGATGATCAACGTAGAGAAGGTTATGTATTATGCATGCATTCCGCAAATAGTGTATAATCGATATAATATCTGTGAATAAGTGTTATATTATTCAAAATTTCTACACAAAATCCCTCTACCTATCCCCTATACCCTAATCCCCAAAACAAAATCTTTAAAACCCCTATTTACTAAACAACCCCTACCAAAGACATACCCTTCTTCTCACTCTCACATCATATATATCTCATCCTACATCGCACAAGCTCCTCTCCCCTTCCCCTATCCCTATTCACTATAACTCACTCATTGATTACCTTCTCCAGGGTTTCAAAGCTTCAAAATTCAACAGACATGGATAAAGAGGATAGAGATTATGAGGAGGAGGAAAATAGTGGCAGTGAAAGCATGGGAGATGAACCTTAGCATCAAAGAAAACCACATAAGGCAGGAAGAATTATCAGAGAGGAACCATCAAACATCAAAGAGTTACAGGTTTCTCATATCACTATCTCTTGTTTCAGGCATCTAGGGTGTTATGATTTTTGTGAGCAGGTACAAAGAGTTCAACATCATCCTGAGCTAACTAGGATTTTTGTAGCCAATATCCATGATAACAAAGTAACTCTTTTCGGGTTGACATTTACAGTTTCATCCTCCATCATTGTTGATGCTACAAGGATTCCAAATGTGGGGGAAAAATGATATAAGGCACAAGATTTGGGTGAGAACTACTATGAGCCATACATTAAATCCAAGTACAAGAATGAAAAGAAGAGGACCTTTCCTTTCAGGTTCCTTGAAGACAAGTATGCTCTATGATGAGGATCATTATGAAGTATTTTACATGTGAGGGCAGATTTTCTAGATTGTACACCTACCATATTAGGCTTCTTATGCACTTCACAAGAGTGAAAATGTTGAACATCCTGTATTTCTTATTCAAGAACATTGAGAGGATGGCCTACATTGTACAAAAAAAGCCAAACCCCCAGCAGATGAGTAGTATCTATCACTATTTCTTGATTAAGATGATTGTGCTTCATCATCTCAACCTCCTCAACATCTTTTGGGATACATTTATTTCCAATGACATCTTCAATGGTCCTCAGATTCTTCCACCGGTGCCCCAAGAAGCAGAAAGGCCTTCCAGCGGTGCCAAAGTAGAAAAAAGTGAAAAGGCTAAAGAAACTAAAGTTGTTGAGCAGCCAGAAGCATACCAAACATATCAGAGAGGGGATAGAAAGTTGTTTGCAGTAGATAGACAAATGCTTGCTCCACAAACTATGGAAGGGGTGTTGCCTTCTTCATCAACACAACAGGTGCATAAAGGGAAAGAAAAGATGTTGGAGGAAAGCCTCAATGATGAAGAGGAAATGGAATTTGATTTGATGGAACATGATGGATTAGAATAGCCACAGTTCATCATGGCCTTAAGATAGTTGACTTGGAGGCTCAAGATGAGGCAACAAACAAAAATATAACCGTAAGGGAAAAAGATGCACAGATCCAAGCACTGATGGAAAACTTGACGAGAGCTAAGTATGTCATTTCATACCTTGAGCAAGAGAAAAAGTAGCTAAGTGACAAACAAGTCCTCATGGAGCTATAACTTCTCAAAGCGAAGAGGCAAGGTGACAAAGGCAAGCCAGTAATGCAAGAGGAAGAAACCCCAGCCATCTTGACTACAAAACAAAGGCTTGAAAAGGAGATTGAGGAGGATAGAGAAACTTGGCTTGACAAGTTCAATTTTCATTTGGAGAAGCTGATACAAAAGGCCAACAAGGGCAATCAAATAATTAGGCACATGGCTCGCCATTACAGGACCCAAAACAAGATTTGCAACATAAGGGTCAAGCAAATGAAGACAAGGCTAAACAAGCACTCAAAGGGAAAAAGGAGGGTGATAGGCTTAGGTTGCTTGTTGAATCTTCCTTGGCTAACCCAGACACTTGATGGTGGTGTTCTCCATAAATTTTGAGTAAGTTTTGAAGTATTTTTGCCTTTTGAAAAATTTTGCAATTTTTGACCAAACAAATTGGCTCAATGGAACTGCGCTTTTCCTAGGGGCATATAAATAGGAAATGGTAAGCATTTTTGGATTCACAATGATGTGTACATGCACCTTGTGCATTTTATAAGCTTTTGGAGCAGAACTGGTCAACCAAAAGGTCAAAAAACACCCAAAAATGACCTTTCTACCTACTTTTTGAGCCACAGAAGAAGTCTTGGGAGAATCGGTTTTTGAGGTGTAAAATCAACTCCAAGTGGGAACATAAAGGCCTATTTGGAAATTAGATAGGATAGGCTTTCCAATGAGCTTTCATGAGCACAATTTGGACATCGGGAAGACCTCCAAAATGGTCTTGCAAAACACGCTGCACATAGAGCTTGGGCATTGTGCATAGGGCAATTTTATGTTGAATTTTCACTTCCCTGTGCCTTGACTATAATTTTGAGTTTTCTCTCATGGATGATCATTTTACTTATGTAAATAGTAACTAGGCATGTAAATAGGATGGATAATAGTTACTAGAATGTAGATTCATTAGATCAAAAGTTATCTTGAGGACAAATGAATCAGTTTCCTCCCTTTTAGAGGCAAGTTGTTAGGTTGCCTAGATTCCAATTTCTTGTTCAGTTTTTGATGGATTGGTTCCTCATCCTAAGGATTTGACCCCTGAGGATGGGAGGATTTTGAATCAATTTCTATATATTCTTCTTATTTCTCATTGTAAAGGGTTGGACTCAGTTGGATGCTTAGGCTTTAAGTAGGCATCATTTTGTATCAGTTTTCAGTAGGAGATTAATGAAAAGTTGTAGCTATTTCTTTGGGATCCATGTGGTATGATGTTAAGTTCAATTTATCTATTGTGATCATATGTTAAATTTTTTATGTACTTCATCAATCATTTCATTGCTTTTAAGTGGATGTTTTCAAGTTGATAGGGAGAACCCATAATATTTATGCTTTGTTTTAGGAAAATATTCACAGTCTATATTTTCTTCAGTTTAGGAAGAATCCATGTTGCTTACATGCTCTTTCTAGCTCCTCACCTATCTTGAATCACCTCACCCATCAAAACCCTAGATTACTAAACCTTGTGCCTACCTTGCCCCATCGAACACCTTGCAATTTTGACCTAATTTCCTTACCCTAACTGTTTGGCTCCTCCTAATCCAGCAAAACCCTTCAAAATCAAAATCAAACCTTGTGCTACTATACCTAGCCTTATATGATTTTCTTTATCTGCTCATCTCGGCTGAGATCATTACGAAGAGATCCCTCTCCTGGCCTAGTAGGGCTAGATACTTGGCTAAGCACGGTGTGTGGTTACCCTGGCATTGCCTTCTTTCAGCTTGAGGTTCAATCCAGGTGATAACACAGGATAGTAAACCGGTGAAGGTTCCTATTCATGTAGGTGTAAATTTATCTGTCGAACAATGTCCCAAGACAAAAGAAGAGGAAGAGGACATGTCTCATGTTCCATATGCAAGTGCAATCAGTAGCCTAAAGTATGTGATGGTTTGTACTAGACCAGACATTGCACATGCAGTGGGAGTATTGAGCAGGTTTATATCAAAACCAGGGAAGGAGCATTGGACAACACTGAAGCAGGTTTTCAGGTATTTGCGTGGAACTAATGATTATGGTTTGTGCTACCAAGGAAGACCAGGATTGGATAGATTTTTAGATATTCATGGCTTTGTTGATGCATGCTGGATTGGAGATTTAGATCAGAGAGGATCTACAAGTGGGTATGTGTTTAACCTATTTGGAGGTGCAGTCAGTTGGTTGTGTAAGAAACAATTTGTAGTGGCAATATCAACTACAGAGGCAGAATACATGGCAGCCACTCATGCAAGCAAGGAATCATTTTGGTTGCAGAGATTATGTTCAAGTACGGGGTTAGTGCAGGGAGCTATAAGGATAGACTGTGACAGTCAAGCACAATTTTCTTAGCAAAGAACCCTGCTTATCATTCAAAGACAAAACACATTGATGTTCAGTATCACTTTGTGAGGGATATGATAGAAGAGAAAAGGGTGTTGCTTGTAAAAGTGGACACCTTCAAGAATACTGCAGATGCATTGACAAAATATGTGAGCTCTGAGAAGTTCTCTTGGTGTAGAGAAACAATGTGCATTGCACGGCTACATAAATGACTAAGCTTTCATGTGGCCCCCTGTGGAAAGAAAACAACAAGTGGTAGAATGTTGGGTTGTGTTATATTCTTTCCACGACTGGATGCCCTAGTTAACTGAGGGGTTAGAGGGGGGACGGAGCCCCCCCTTTGTTGTGCCGATTACGTAGTGAGGGGGTCACAGGGGGTTTGAGGGGGGGCAGGTAGCCCCCCTCTACGAGGTCTGGGGCAGCGCCACGGGGAAATTTTTTTTGGACCCTATATTAGGTTGGGCAGACCTAGCTATGGTTTTGTGCATGCTTTTTGCACGTGGTTTTCGATGCGATGGTTTTCGTTCCATGGTATTGGATGCTTCGGAATGTATGAATATGTATTGTAACATTGAAAGGAATATAATGAAAAATAAAGCTGGCAGTCCCAGTTTTGGGATCCATAGGAAAATCTTTGTGTTTATGTTTTTTATGTGTTATGCTCTCGCATTGTTTATTTTTTGTTCTTAGAATTCGTATGCATGTAATTTCTGTATGAGGTTAAAACCTACAATGTTGGCTGTTGCGATGGAAATTGTTTTACTGCTTCCGAATGACCCCTTCAATCCAGTAAATCGACCAGTTCTTCCCATCTCTTTACATCTAGTATTGTCAATTTTATTACCCAACAATAAATTTCATCTACCTCTGTGTATTTCGAAAAAGTTGAATTAACAGTAAAAATGTGTTTTACCTCATTCTATACATAGAAATCATTTGACATGGTTTCCAAAAACGCCTTTGTTGTCGTACCGCCCTTAATCCCACTGAACTTGATGCTGCTTCTAGCCATTTATTTCATCTTCAGGACATAATATTCCTGAGTGATTAATTTGTCATTTATCACATAAATGTTGGGCAGTCCTTTCCGGATCAATGCTTCAATCCTGTTAGTTAACCTGTTTACTTGCAGCTCCAAGGTTTCACATCTTTCTTCCAACTGATCAATAAGATTCCTCTTTGTCAAGACTTTCTTAACTTCCAAAATAGTAGTAATCCTGTCACTGGCTCCTACTTCCTTAAGTTCATATTTGGACTTAGAATTCAAGAACCTAATAATGTTGAAGGCTTCTGTGGGCATTTCTCCAGGCTTCTCCCTTCCCTGCACAATAGTTTCTGTAGCCTTTTCTATCAGCTCCTTCTACTCAAAGATGATTTGGATAGAAGGCCAAATATCATTCATAGAGTTTAGTATATTCATCCAAATGACTTCCTTGGCTTGGGCCACGACCTGACCAATTGAAGTATATCTCTCTACCTTCTGCAACTTCTCCAACAGTCTCTGGGGTTCCTGCATTTCAATAACCCAAGCAGCTTTAGATTTGGCCTTTTACAATTCTAAAGCTTTGAGTTGGCCCTGCAAAATCTCAATCTCCTTTGACTGGAGTGGCATATTCTCCAGTGTCTTTGTGACTTGTTCAACAATCATAGTCTGAGTCGAAGAAGTGGCTGCAATGGTTGTTCTTATTGCTAGAAGCTCAGAAATGGGTATGGCATCCAGGGTGAAGATGGCCATCTTCTGACTCTCTTCTTTCTCCTTTATCATTTTCTCCATCTTTGTCTCCATCTGCCTAATCTGTACATTTTTCTCTATTATCATCTTCCTCATGTCTGTTTTATGTGCTTCACTTTCTTCAATGTCCTTGGTCAATGGATCCTCTGTGGCTGGTAGCTTGAGCTTCTTTCTCAAGGCGGCAATGTCCAGGTTCTTCTTTTAAATAATCTCCTTAGAAGCATTGACATCTTTGGGATCATATCCTATTTTTAACACCAACTATTCCAAAGACTTAATCCTATTATATTTTGCAAGGGAGGATACCTTCTCCATTTTCAGCTTAGATTGAACATTGGCAAATGAAACCTGCAATTGAGATAGTGACATAGCAGTGTTAGTCAAAGTGGAGGATATCATTTCACCAGTTTTCTTGTGCATCTCCATTTTATCAATGGGATGCATGTCTTTAGTGTTGAATTCAAAAGTAGTTTTTTTGTAGTCTGCTGCTGATTATGGTTGTGGAATTTGGGCCTCAAGAAAGGCCATCTGCATTTTTCCATGCTCTGTGTCAAAGATTGATAAAGACCTACTCTATGAGCTGGAGTTCTACTTCCAGAATTGATTATAGGTACTACTTTTTATAATCTCATTTCTAAGCTTAATCTCCCTGTACCTATAAAAAATTGTCTTCTCCTTTTCTGTTTGGACATTTTGTGCATCTAGCTTAGTTTCCTTGTGACCCTGTGAAGATGAAGGTCTAGTAGGAGACGTTGTAAATTTCTGGTTATAGGTGATGAATCTGTGATTATGATGGCAGCCTGCTTATCAGTCTCTTTGTCTAACTCTACTCTAGGAGTCAAATTTTTCCTCTTCCTGAAGCTAATATTGGATCTTTGGCTTCACTCCCAGATGTCGATGAAGATCCTTCCTCCATTTGTCTTTTTCTTGATTTTTCTTGAGGAGCGGGAGTCTGCAAACTGGATGTGGAAAAGAGTTGTTCTTTAGCTTCCTGCAAATTGTTTTCTATACATTCTAGTTGATTGGCATACTTCTTTATTTCAGGTTTGGAAGTATGGATGTAAGGAGTACTTTTATTCTCTACTCTAAGCTTTGAAATGATGTCACAAGGGTGATAAGACCGTGTAAAGCTCATACTAAACTTGATTTCTTTAAGTATCCTATATGCTTCTTCACTTGTTGTTCTTGTTTTACATACAAATGGTCCCACCTATGTCTTTATTTTTAACTGTGATTTCTTCTTGGCCACTACAAAGTGGATGTCATCCGAATTGAGCATCTGTCTAATATTTTCCAAGGAAAAAAACCTCATGGGGAGGTATTTAAGGAGTTTGTATGGTGCCAATTCACAACCATACACCCAGATATTTGTATAATTTTGGTATAAATACCAATCCCCAGTTTTTTCTTGATCTATTAGGTGCAAAATTCTCTTGATTTCTTCACTTATCCTGGGCTAAATTGCACTATTAAGGATGTTCATGGATGGATGAGCAAAATCCTCAATGAACTGTTTATAAAGAAACTCTTGTTGTTCTTTCATGACCAAGGATGTCCAAAAGATCACCTAGCACTGGTTTCCTAAAAATCAAGCCTTTGTAATGCAAAATTGAATTTGTCTACCTGATAGTAGAGGAAGATATAAATTAAAATGGAGGTGTAATTGAACACTTGTTCTCTGGGAAACTTTATCAATTGTTCATGAATATTGTTAGCCAAGAATTGACTGAAATTGAACACCAAGGAAGGCTTGTTTCCGATGGAAAATATAGAGAGGTTTCCTAAAATGGGCTCACCTACCCATGATCAGAATAATAACCTAAAATGTAGGAAATCATGGATATAATTCGTTTGACCTTATCAGGAAAGATGGAGGAAGGACATGGAAGATTTGTTTTAGGCAATTGGGCATTCTCAGGCAAGAAAATCTCAAAGATTCTGGCTCTAGTGGAGAAATCCAGCTTCTGATAAAGCTGAGTGAGGGTTTCTAGGGAGAAAGAAGGATTATTTTCCATAGTGTGAGCCAAAATCATTTGGTCAATGGACTGGGCAATAATTATGAAGAGAATCTCACCTGTATGGGTGATTATATCTCTTTGAGCAGGGACATAACATGCCTGACACCTTCTGGTAAACTCTGGGGCTTGGAATGTCGAGGGGAAAATGTAATGGGGAAGATTGGACTTCCAGAGCCCAATTTCATCAGTTTTATTTGCATGTTTGGCCTCTAACCAGAAATATAATTCGAGAAAGTCACAGTGACATTGATCTTCATTAATCCTGTAATCCCTACCAGCTAGAGGGATATGATCTAATTCTACAAAAGGGGGAATCAAAGGATTATACGGGTTTGTCTTGGGTTTTAGACTTCAGAGGCATGACTGTATTAGTGAAAGATAAGAAGAAATTAATCAGAGGAGCTTACTGGGAAAGAGTTAGATATCGAACTGTCAGGTGAAAGAAACAGGGAAATTTCAGGTTTTTTGTCATAGTCTGGTAATGGAAATGTTCTCAAAATAATCATTGGATAGAAGTTGTCAATAACAAAAAACAAATAGTCAAAAGAAGGAGAGCGATAGGATGACAAGTAAAGAAAAGAGAGTGATGGGTTCTAAGGCTTTTAAATGTTGGGAAGGTTCTATTGAAAATGACACGGGACCATTAGTTTTCGAACAGTAACCTGAGAAAATTAAATTAATGTGAAACAGTTATTCTTCGGGAGAGCATTCAATTAGCAAATGGGTATGCAACGTGGTGAGAGGAGAATGGTGGAGGAATTCGTGGTGGGGCGTGGTAAATCGGACGAGGGGAAGGCCATTTTGAACGGGGTAGGAAGTGGTAAGCGGGAATGGCCGGGAGGCTGCGAAATCATGAGAGGGTGACATGTAGGGGATGGGGCTCGGCGAGAGGAACAACTTTCGGACCCCCCCAGTGGTAAAGGCATGATGGTGAGGGGGGCCGAAGGCGGGTGAGCGTCATAAATGAGGAGTGGGAATAGATCCCGAGGCTTTCAAACTGTTGTACTTTAACCATAATACGAGATGAATCTTTTTCGCCATGTGACCTTTTATAATTTTCCTCTGAACTTAGGATAAGAGGAAGTATGAAATATATGAAATACTTTATCCCATCATGCATATTTTTGGCCTTTTCATCATATCATCGAGACTTATGATAAAATAACATAGGGATATAATTTTGAAACCATCTAATCAACCTACCCATGACTAAACTAGCACTTTTTATTTTTCAAAAGGTTGCACTTAGACTAGCAAGCTCGCTTTATTTTCTTTTATACATAATGAAAAACCATCTAACCTATCTATTATTTCTCCTATTGATTCAGATTAAATATTTGAATCAATGTCATTTTATAGCTAACTACTGATTTACCCAGATTAAACTATTGGGGAAATATTTATTCGTTAAACTAATTTATAGAAATTGAAAGGAGTTTAATCATGATTACACTGCATGATTAAAATACAAGCTAGTGATTATAGCATTTTGAACAAGATGCACAACCTTTATTTAATAATAATGAAGAAATATATCTATGAGTAGTGGCATTTATACTTGGAACACTTTCAATATTATTCCTTCTTTTATTTTTCTTTCTTTTGGTGGGGTTCAATCTTTTCTTCTTTTTCAATATTCTTAATTTTTCTCTTTTTCTTATTTATACCTTCTTTTCATTTTTATTCTATTTTTTCTTTTCTTCGGAAACCATTGGCGAATTGACAAGTATTTACAAAATAAGGTTCCTGAGATACACTACACAATTACCTTGAGATCCTATAAATTATAGGACCCTAATAGTGGCTCCAGCTGAGGATGGCACTCTCCCTATGAGGTGCCAAGAACATTTGATCAGTAGCCTTGAGCGTTCTATTTCAGCAACATCCACCTCTAATTTCTTTGTTGCAGTACTTATGGTAACATATCAATGGAAGCCTAGGGCCTTCTCTATGGGCTTCAAATTCTTCCCAATCCAAATAATAAAGGAAATGATATTTACAATTATAAATTCTAGAAAAACTTCTATTTCTCAGAGAAATAGTGTTTGAGCATCCTGCCATTGATAGGTCCACTAGGTAATTCTATCCCATCTAAATTTCTTAGAAAAAATGCAATATTCCCTCTGAAAGCATAAATGACATAAGGTCCCATCCATAAATTGTCAAATTTTCCATGCTTCCCTTTGTCTTCTCTTCTGGAATCCCACTTTAAAACTTTACCACCTAAGGTGAAATCATCAGATTCTGTTCTTCTGTCAAAAACCTTCTTGATATTCTCATGGATGACCAGAGCCTTATTATAAACTTCTAACCTGGATAGCTACAATTGGATTGTCTGATCAATTCTCCTTTGAATGTCATTTGGCTCAACCTAAAATTCCTGAATTAACTTCATGATTGGAACTCCCAAAGAGGATGGAAAAAAAAACATCCATTCCATAAACTAATTCGTATGGTGACATGCCAATTGATTTCTTTGTGGTGTGCCTATCAGCCCAAAGTGCATTTATCATCTTGTTGTGCCATGACTTTTTGTTGTCTGCTAACAGCTTCTTAATAATATTTACCAAACTTTTATTTGAAGATTCAGCCAACCCATTACCCTGAGGGTAATAAGAAGTTGAATGTCCCAAAGGGATATGGTATTTGTTACATAAATCTATCATTTTCTTAGATATAAAAGTTGTAGCATTATCTGTAATAAGCTTATTTGGATAGCCAAATCTAGATAGGATATTGATTTCTAGGAATTTTATGATAACAACATCCGTGGCTAGTCTAGAAGGAGTAGCCTCAATTCATTTGGTGAAGTAGTCAGTAGTGGTAAGAATCCATTTATGTTGAGAAGAGGATGGTAGATGGATTTCTCCAATGAAATCCAATCCCCATTGTTGGAAAGGGCTTTCAACAAATATGGGCTTCAAAGGTAAAGGAAAAATTCTTTTCTTTTCCCTCAAATATTTGACATTTGTGGCAAGAGATTACCTTCTTATGAACATCTGGGAAAATTGTAGGCCAGTAAAAGCTAGCTCTCAAGATCTTATTAGCAGTGGTTTTCTAGTACAGATGGCCACCACAGTCACCTTCATGGAATTCTTGCATTTTTATTTCTGCATCATCTCTCAATAGACACTTTAGTAGAATACCACCAGAATCTTTCCAATATAAAACATTTTTTATGATACTAGGGTGAGGTCATGAAAGCCTCATCTAGTTGTGGAGTCACTTGTTCCTCTTGATCATCCAATTCAACTACAAAGTTGATATCTAAAGATTTAAAATTAGATTCAACCATCAATTTGGCTAATCCTTTTCCTTTGATAAGCTTGGTTGGCTTGATTTCCATGTCATACTCAAGAATGATGGCAATCCATTTGCCTCTTTTGCCATCTGGTCCATTCTGTGTCAAAATATCTTTAACTACAAAATTTGATACATAAGCAATTATGTGCGAATGAAGGATATATATTATAAAATCTTTAATTGCTTTTATCAATGTAAAAGTTTGTTTCTCCATTATATTATACTTGAGTGCACCATCCCTCAAGACCTTTCCAAAGAAAGCAATGGGTTGTTTAAATCCTTCAACATTTTTTCTGTAAGAGGATAACTACAACATTATGTTCAGAATCAAATGAAAAATTATGAAATCCTTAATAAAATCTGGATTGATAAGGAGTGGTGCTTTTGTCAATGCTTGTTTAACTTGGTCAAATGATTTCCTAGCTTCAAAGTTCAATCTGATTTCAGAATCTCATTTTAGCATGTTTGTGATGTTTCTGAGAAGTTCTGCAAGGTTAGGGATAAATCTTCTCAAGAAGTTTATTCTACCAATAATGATTGAAGTTCCTTAATGTTTCTTGGATGATTGATTTTCATAATAGCTTCAATCCTTTTAGGATCAATTTTAATACCTTCCTTAGATATGGTATGACCAAGAAGTTTTCCCTCTTCAAGGCCAAACACTGGTTCATTAGGATTTAGTGAAATCCCAACCTTTCTACATTTATCAAATACTCTTCTCAGATGTAATAAATGTTCTTCATCAGTATTAGAATATACAGTGATGTCATCTAGATAGATCACAATAAATATGCCAATTTCATGAACAAAATCAATATCCATTGCTCTTTGAAATATTGCTCCAACATTCACTAATCCAAAAGGAATCTTCACATACATGAAGGTACCCCATGGAGTAGTAAAGGTTGTTTTATCTTGATCCTCTAGATGGACTAAAACCTTATTATAACCTGAGAAACCATATGATAAATAAATCCTAGAAGATCCAACTACCTTTTGCAGAATATGATCCATTTTAGGTAAAGGATAGTTTTCCTTTAGGGAAACTTTGTTAAGGTTTCTGAAATTTATGCACAATCTGATTTCACCTATTTTCTTCCTAGTTGGCACAATATTGGAAACCCATTTAGAGTACCTAAGAGGAACTATGATTTTAGAGTCATACATTCTTTTGATTTCGTTCTCAATTAAATGCATCAGAACAGGATTTATTCTGTGAAGTTTTTTTAAATGGTTTCTAATATTCCTTAATTGGAATTTTGTGTTGTATAATTTTCGTACCATATGTTTTAATATCTTCATAGCTCCAGGCAAAGACATCACTAAATTCCTTGAATAAAGCAATGTATTTTTGTTTTTCAGTAGTTGGGATTGATTTAGACAGTTTTATGATTTTGGGGTCTTTTTCAGTACCTAAATTACATTCTTCAACGGTTGTTCCTGTGGGCTCAATCTTAGGCTTTTTAGCCACATCGTTGAAATCAAATAATTCTTCTAATGGAACTAGACCTCTAGGAAAAACCTTATCTCTAAGCTAGAATATTTCAAATTCTTCTTTTTCAGGGTCTATCTCAAGCAATCCTAATTTATTTACAACTTTATATATGGGTTTATCTAGATCTGAATTATCTAATTGCCTTTCTATATTAGAATGTACAAATATTTGATTATATACTTCAGATTCCCCCAGGTGGATTTAAATTCAACCAGGTGGATATATTCTTCCCACTTGGTTGGTTGTTGCATAACATACAATGTTAACATATTTTCTAATACTTGGCTCACTCGTTCGTTTTTCTTGTCTATCTGTGGTTAGTTGAAATACTTAATTGGACTTGGGTACCTAATCCAATAAAAATATACTTCCACAATGAAGAAGAGAACTTCATGTCTCTATCTAAATCAACACTTTAGGTATATCATGTGACAGGAGTTTATTTATAAATATATTAGCAATTGGATGTTTTATAAGTAGACACATGTACAAAACATGCATATTTACGTAGTTTTTCCCACAACCATTATTGAATCATTATGCTTCTTTGATCTAGGTAGACCCATGATTAATTCAATGTAATAGTGTCCCATTTCCACTCAGGGATGGGTAATGGGTGGAGTAGAGCAGCTAGGTGTTGGTGCTCAACCTTAACTTGTTGACACTCCAAACATTTGGCCTGAAATAACCTTTGTTTATGGCAGAAAGTAATTTTTTATATCCAAGGTGCGCAACATAGGGACTTTAATGAAACTCACCAAAATTAATTGTCTAGTAGCCATATTATTAGGAACATATATCCTTCCCCTAAAATTCAATAAATTATATTTATTTATACCATACTCAGACTAATTTTAAGAGTTTGTTGCTTGTTTATCTTGCTTCCGCGGAAATTTATATTTTGGATCTCTTATAACAACTTCCTTAATATGATCTAAAATGTTCAATTCTATTTGACTATAGGAAATTTCATATACACAGTGTAATTTCTGACTTAACGCGTTCGCTACCCAATTTTCCTTCCCTTTTAAATGCTTAATATCAAAATCAAATTCACTAAGAAAATCAGTCCATCTTGCTTAACGAGCATTATTATTAGGCTATTTGAAAAACCTAGTTAAACTGTTATGGTCAGCCATTAGCACAAACTTTTACCCAACAAGTAATGTCTCCATACCTTCAATGAATGTATTAGAATAGTCAATTCTAAATCATAAGCATAGTATCTCTACTCGTGCTCCTTTAGTTTTTGAGACTCATAAGTTATTTCTCTGCACTTCTGCATCAATACTCCCCCTACTCCTTCGTGGTACACATCTGTGCAAATTACAAATTTCTTTTTGGATTAGAAAATCTTAGCACTGGGGTAGTATTCAATAAGTATTTTAGTTTTTCAAAACTTTGTTGGCATTCTTCCATCCACTTGAAGCCTCTTCCTTTCTTCTACAAGGAAGTTATAGGACAAGAAATTCTAGAAAACCCTTCTATAAAATGACAACAGTAACCCGCTAGGCCCATGAAAGACTGAATGTCTACAATGTTGTTAGGGATAGACCACTCCATAATAGTTTTTATTTTTCTCAGGGTACACTACTATTACTTCTACTAAAATTATATGTCCCAAATATTATATCTAATCCTTTTAAAAATCACACTTACTATATTTATCATAAAGTTGGTGCTCTCATAGGGTTTGTAGGACTATTTATAGATGTTTCTTATTGATGAGCCTCATCAATCGGTACATTATAAGGGTCATGATTCCATCCTCCAGCTTTAGAACTATCTCTTTCTCACATTTATTTACAATTTTTGTTATATTATGCTTAGTGAGAAGGGTAAAATATGTTTTCTATGTCATGTGGCCTAATATGTTTTAATTGCAGGAAATGGAGCATTTTTTAAAGGCTCGTAGTAGACAACATGGAGAGATTCTAGGGGGTTCTTTACCTCTTTAACTCCTTTAATCAACCCAAGATCACAACACTCTCTCTCATCAGCTCGAGGTCATTGGTAGCCAAGCAAGACAAGGTCATTGGCAACCAAGCAAGTGCAACTAATGAGGAAGAAGATTCACCATTCTAAAATTATGGGAGACAAATATTCCTATTTTCTAGGGAGTTTCTAGTAGCTACCCTCTTGTATAAATAAACATGTAAAATATCTCATTAGGAATCAAGTTTTGTTTTCAGCTAGGTAGCTATTGAGCTCAAGTACTTGGCACTCTTATTTTTGACTTTTATGTGATGTATTAGACATTGATGCAATGACAATGAGAAGTTTCTTATTGGTTCATCACTGAGTTAGTTCCAAAGGGCTAAGGCTCTTAGGTTTGGGCCCAACCCCAGTGGCTTTTGTCCCTATCATGTATTTGTATTTTTTTTTAGTTCAAAGTGCTTATTAGTTTCTTTCATTTTATTAGAAAATAATATATCAAAAATCTACAATTGCAACCTCTACCTCATCTCTCTCATTATAGCATGAATAGAAGGATTTACAACCATAGTAAAAAAAAATATATTTATGATTTCTTGTAAGAATATTTATGTTGGTTACCTTATTTTCATGTGCCTGTTATGGCTTAGGAGTCAATTTATTGATTAGATTAGAGCTTTGGCATAGATTAGATAGCATTTAAATTCAACTCATATTTTCCACTATTAGTTGTTTCATTTTTTCAATGATAAATGGGTATATGCATGTGATGATTACATGTTTGTTTGGATTTTCAGGCAAGGGAACCTTCACCACCTCCATCTTGGACTTCCTCACCTTTTCTTATGAATCCAAAATTATGTCAAAAAAGTTTTCTTTCATGAGATCATTTTCCTAGACCATCATGAAAATCTCTCATAGTGCAAAACATGCCTTCAAAAGGCTCTAAACTTGGCTAGGGGCTTTCTCCACCCTTCATTCATTTACCTCAATCTCCATCCACCTTTCCATACCCTGAACCCATAATTTCCACCTCCTAAACCTTCTCGGGAGCCTTCATGTAGTAGCCTCTTATAGCACACTTGTAGAAACCTGTTTCTTCACTAGTTTTGACCTTTTCTACAATTTTGACTATGTTTAGAAGGATGTTGACCCCAAACTATGACTCCATGATCAAGGGAAGCTCCTAGGCCACTCCAAACCCTCCTTTCCCTTCACTACAAGACAAAATATATATTTTTTTCCGTTATCATAGATTTGGCACAAATAGAACATTGATTGATATGCAAGTGTGAGCTATATATACGATGCAAAGAATCTTGATTTAAGAGTTGATAGGTTAGCTTCTTCTGTACAACTAGATTTGATACCTATATGGTTGATTGCAAAACAATGTAGTTTCATTTATGCAAGTAGTGTAGTTGTTGTCTCTTCATGAATTGATTCAATAGAATTTTTAAGTTGAATTTAATATCATTTCCCTTTTCATAGTTAGAGGTAGCTTCTAAATTTCACCTTCATTAGCTATTTTTCATTCTAATTTAGTAGGAGGAATGGTAGTATAATTGAGGCTTCTGTGATCCATCATAGTTATAAGACGATTTCGGCGTAAATCACATTAGGTAAGACATTTGCCGATGCGTTTCGAACCAACTAGTGTGGTTCATCGTCAGGACAAGTTGTCCTGACGATGAACCATACTAGTTGGTTTGAAACGCGTCGGCAAATGTCTTACCTAATGTGATTTACGCCGAAATATTCTTATAACTAAGGAGGAATGGTCTTGGAGCACTATTGATCAAATGTCCTAGTTGAGGGTGCATGAGTGTAGTCCCATCTACTGTTCATATAACACTTTCACCTTGAAGTTTTTATGAACCTTGAGTTGATAAACAAATTTGAGGATCCCTTGGGAGTTGCAACACTCTTGGTGCAATACCAGGGCTCAACACTTTTTGGTGTCGTTTCCGAGGAGGTGTCTAGGTAGATGTTATTTATGCTTAAGTATTGTTTTCTATTTTGCATATAGTTTTGAGAAATCAACATAAAATATAAAGAGAAAAATTTATTTCATGCCTCGTAGAAGTAGAGATACTCAAGGACAATTCTTACCAAACACCCCTACACCCTCAAGCAATCAACCTTCACTTTTCTTAGGTGACTATCAACTTCCCTCAATGACTACAAGGGAGTTAGAAGACCCTCTAGGTG
This sequence comes from Pinus taeda, assembly GCA_000404065.3. NCBI lineage: Eukaryota > Viridiplantae > Streptophyta > Pinopsida > Pinales > Pinaceae > Pinus > Pinus taeda. Next base: position 101,856 of record APFE030146941.1, read on the forward strand.
AGAAACCTAAAATCTTTGAAAAATCTATTGGGAAAGAAGAAGAACCCACTTCGCCTACCCAACTTATGGCTGGAAATAGGAACAATGAGGTTTTCCCTATCAAAGAAACTAATGGAGAGGCTAGAATGAAGAATATAATCCATACTGCCCTTCCGCACTTCCATGGCTTAACCTTTGAGGATCCTAATACTTTCATGTCTAAATTTTTTGTTTCGTATAGGACATATGACTATGCCTCTAATGACAAAAAGTTGGAGTTATTCCCCTCTACCCTTAAGGATGCAACCTTGCGTTGGTTTATGGGTCTACTTGGGGGTAGCATCACTACTTGGCCTCAAATGCAAGAAGACTTTAATGAAAAGTACATGGAGTACTGTAGGTGCAAAGAAACCAAGGAATAAATCTTTAGAACGACTCTTGGACTTAATGAATCCCTAAAATACTACGAGGAGAGATTTCAACTCAGTTATAGGAGGGCCAGATATACCCTTGATCCTAAATCACTCAAACTAGTTCTTCTCAGAGGGATCAGGAAAGACATGTTGGATACCCTCAACATGCTATTTGGGGGAGATATCTATTAGTTATCCTATGATGACATTAAAAAGATGTTCAAGAATCACTCTAGGGCTACTAGAAAGAAGGGTAGGGTTAGTCAACGCTTGGCCAATTCCTCTCCTTTTACAACATCCATCAAGAATGAGATTGGGAACATGTTGGAGGACTTTAAAATTGAAATGTTGCATAAATTTTCTTTACAAATGGATACCATGTAGATCAAGAGGAAGAAAAGAGAGCCCTACCCATTTTCTTCCCTAAATTCACTAGAAGTCACCCCAGAAATGAATGCCCATTAAATGTCATAGAGGTTTGATCAGTCTCTGAGGAAAACCATGCCACAGATAAATGCCCTTCTTTGCCTCATTTAAAATTTGTATAAAAATGGGATGAAGGTGGGGCTGAGAAGCTATGCCTTATAAATCAAAGGAGACCTCAAGGACCTTGTCCATACCAAAAGGGAATGCAAGGTTGATCTTACTCTTATTACCATCCCAACTAGAATGAACCCTTGTGACCTCGGTACTCTTCCACTCATCCATCATGGTCTACACCTCCTTCTTGGCCTTATTCTCCTCAATATCCTCCTCAACTTTTCAATCAACCATTTCATCCATATGCACCCCAACCTCCTCAATGGAACAACCCATCACAAGGGTGGAGGCCTAAACTCAACTAACCTCCTGCTCTATTGTCTCCACCTAAGCCTCAACCACAACTAACTCACCCTACTCAACCCAAGTAACTAAGATGCCTACTCAACCCAATTTGAACCCGAATAAGAAGAAAGAACAATAGGTTTACAATGGAGAGACATCTTACCCTGCCTATGCTCTAGAGATCCAAGAGATCAATATTAGGTATAGAATAGTGATTCCAGATAACCATACACCATATCCATGTGAATAACTTGAAAAGGAAAAACAAGAGAGTACCCCTCAAGTAAATCCACCTCCTTTTCCTGAGAGATTGATCCACCCTAGAGAGCATACCCCAAAATAGATTAAACTTCCAGGAGAATTGAAGAATCAATGTGTTAAAATACCCCTTCTGTAGGCTATTAAGGATGTTCCCACCTATAATAATATTATCAAGGAGAAATGTTTCAAACACCCAGGTAGAATAAAAAGAGACACCCCCACCATCAATGTTATTGGTCACTTATCTGATTTGATGCTGGGGAGAGTGATTTGTCCAAAATATTTAGACCCTAGGAGTCCAGTAGTAGATGTGCACATTGATGGAATCATTGTCCCTCATACCTTTCTTGATCTTTGGGTTTCCATTAATGTGATTACTAAATATGCCATGCTAAAGATAAACCTCCAAGGAGAATTAAGGAAGACCACTATAGTGCTGCAACTTGCAAATAGATCTACAGTAGCTCATGAGGGAGTTGTTTAGGATGTCATGGTCTCCATCGACTCTTGGGACTATCCTACTGACTTCTTGGTTCTTGGTCGAAAACACCATTTTAAAGGTTATCCTCTCATCTTGGGAAATCCATGGTTAGCTTCAACTGATGCTTACATTACTTGTAGGGTTGGGAACATGACCATTAAGAATGGATAGTTGTCTAAATAATTGGCATTTTATCCTCCTGCTCAGTAATCCATTGAGCATGAATTACCCTAGTGGCTAGAAGAGGAAGAGGAATATGAAGTGTATCATACAACATCCTACCCAATATTTACCCTAGATTGTGTTATAGGAGGGGGGAAACTTGATGGAGATGACCTCATTAACCAGATCCTTCAGAACCAACCCCCCAATACCATGCCTCTTGATGAGCTAGTGAAAGAATCTGAGAGTAGTCTTGGGACTGAATTATTCTCAGTTTACCCAACTCTTGCCCATGTCAAAGTTGTAGAATTTGGCCCATTGAGAACCTCGAAGATTAACCCCTCTCTCTCAGCCAACCAAGAAGAGAAATTGTGCAAGATGCTAAGAGAACACTTATATGCCTTTGCTTGGAACTATAAAGAAATGAAAGGGGTGCATCCCTTGGTTTGTACTCATCACATCTACATCAAGGAGGGATGAAAACCTGTGCACCAACCTCAAAGGAGAATGAACCCAACCCTCAAGGACATAGTAAAGGAAAAGTTACAAAACTTGTTGAATGCAAGGTTCATATACGCCATCTCAGATAGTGAGTGGGTGTCCCCTCTATTCTTAGCCCCAAAGAAGAATGGGAAGTGGAGGATCTGTGTGGATTATAGAGAATTGAAAAATGTCAACAATAAACACTATTTTCATTTTCCTTTCATTAATCAAGTTTTAGATGGTCTTTGTAGGGAAGAATTTCTTCTCTTTCCTAGATGGATTTAGTGGTTACAATCAGATCCAGATTAGACCTAAGGACCAAGAAAATATTACATTCACATGTCCTTGGCATACCTTTTCCTATAGGGTCCTCTCATTCAGTCTATGCAATGCCCCTCCCACTTTTCAAACGACATTTTTGAGCACCTTTGCTCAACTTGTCCACGACTTTGTGGAGATCTACATGGATGATTTCACTCCTCATCGGTGTGACTTCTTGGAGGCTCTCTCTAATCTGGGTAATGTCCTAAGAAAATGCATTGAAATGAACCTCTCATTGAGTCCTGAGAAACGTGAATTCGTAATGAATGTAGGGACTATCCTTGGCCATTCAATATCCCAGGGAGGGATACAAGTGGACCCAAACAAGATTATCATCGTAAAAATGGTCCCTACTCCTCAAATGTAGAGGGATGTTAAGAGTTTCTTGGGCTTATCTAGCTATTGCAGGAGGTTTATCATATATTTTAGTAGAGTGGCTTCACCATTGTTTGTATTTTTTGCCAAGGGCTCATAATTTGGTTGGACAAGTAGCTGCCACAAGGCCCTTGAGATATTAAAAGAGAAACTGACCACTGCACCCATACTTACGGGTCCCAATTGGGCTCTGCATTTCCATATCCATACTAATGCATTAGAAAAAGTTGTGGGGGAAACCTTGGGGAAAATAGATGATAATTCACCCTATGCCATTTATTTCATTAGTAAAAATACGTCTAAGTTTGAATTGAACTACACTATCACTGAAAAGGAGCTCTTAGATATTGTACACTCCTTGAACAAATTTAGGCACTACATCACTGGATACCAAAATTTTGTGCATATTGATCATGGAGCTATTAAATATTTGATGAATAATCTTTATATGAATGCTAGAACAATTAGGTGGTTGTTATTGTTACAACAATTTGATTTTACTATCATGGACAAGCTAGGGAACGAAAATATAGTTGCAGATTTTTTGTCTATACTTACTTTTCTTACAGGTGATTAAGGGATGGTCAATGTTCAGCTTCCAGATGAGCACCTATTTGTTATCTCAGTGCCTTGACTTGGTTTACTAACATATCCAACTACCTAGTTTCTAGGATATTTCCTCCAAATCTATCATCCAAGGAGAAGAGAAGAATTGTAAGGAAAAGTTCTCCTTTCACTTGGATTAGGGGAAATATTTTCAGGCTAGGACTAGATCATATTTTAAGGAGATGTGTCAGGGAAGAGGAAGTCTTTGAAATCCTCTCATCCTAACATGATGGGGTCTGTGGGGGTCATTTTTCTACCAAGAGAACAACTTTCAAAGCTTTACATGCTGACTACTAATGGACCACTCTCCACCAAGGTGGAATAAGGTATACCATCAGATGTGATCAGTGCCAGAAGATGGGGAAACCCACACCCATCAGTGAAATGTATCTACAACCTCAAGTGGCCTTAGAGTCGTTTGAAAAGTGGTGCATGGATTTCATTGGTCCAATTGATCCACCATAGAGGCCTTTAGTGAAGAATATACACTAATTTTCAACAGAGCTTAAACCCTTAAATGTCTACACCCCTAACTATGATTGTATGAGTACCAATTCTCTAATGTATTATTTTCCGCAGTTAAAAACTCGCTTTATTTTTCTATCTAATTAAAATCATGAGTTGCAACAACTATCTGAGCTTTCTTTTACAGGTGAATTTTCCTTTATAACAAAAACATCTCGAATCATTCAATATTATTCAACTACCAAAATAAATTTGTACTTCTTATGACCGAAAAATATAAATATACAATATGCAATGTATTTCTGTCTCAAAGTAAGGTAATTTAGCTATACAAATTTATACAATTTGCACTACATGCACATCACAAAATTCTTCCAAATCTCCTCAATTCTATGTAAACATGGTTTCTCCAAAAAGTTCCCTCTAAGGTCTAATTTTGAATTAGCAGATCTAACATACTCGTAAGTGAAGGGTAATAAATAAATCACGAAAATTATAGATATATTGATTTCAACAATTCCATTTCAGAGTAAATACCCATAAATAAATTTCCTGACCATAATTGCCACTGAAAATTACACTTGGAAAGAACAGTCCCCCCAACCATGAATTGATCTACCAGTTCCCCCCTGAGTTGAGATCAATTGCCTCCTTGAACAACCTCTTGTCATTCAAATTAAGGTATTTTATACCTTATTTCCGTAGTATACTTTTCCTCAACAACGTCCCGCTTTTCAGGGTCTTCCAACCCACTAACCTGGGCTATTATTTTTTTTCCTTAAAGCCCACCTTTCTCTCCTGTGGCATTTTATTCCACCTTTTCCTAAGTTTTCTTCTACAACCAGGGGATTTAATAGATTTTCTCTCTAATCATATTAAATCTTGCTAATTAACCCCTAAGGATTTTAAGGAGTAATTAAGGGAATATTATCTTGATCTTGTCCATCAACCTTGGTTTCTAGATCTTGGAAGAAATCTCTTTGACTCTGGTGTTTCTTTCCCAAGTAATTTCTAGTTTTATTTTCTCATTAAATAAAAATCCATATATTACATCATCATACCTTATTTTAAGTCTAGTTGATTATGGATTTCCAACCATCACAACTAAAATAATTCAATCTAAAAACAAACAAATATTTACATAGAAATAAAGGGGTATCATATAAATAATTTTCAAATTTAAAATAAAATTGATTTAAAAAAAAAAACTGATTAAAAAATGTACTAAAATAATTCAAACATAAAAGTATAGTTTCAAACAAAACCGATCAAGACACAATAGAAAAATCCAAACATAAAAGAAAAATATACGAAAATAATTCAAACGAAGAAATATAATTGAGAATATTTTTCGGCGTAAATCACATCATAAATCATTTGTTGACACATTTCGAACCAACAAGTGTGGTTCATCGTCAGGACAAGTTGAAGAACCAAACCATGGCAGCAGTTTAAATAGAGAGAGAAGATCATCCAAGAGTTATATTTGACCAGGAAAAGGCCATATTTGATCAAGAAACGGCTATATTTGACCAGGAAGCTAAAGAGGACTAAGGGATAGGGATAGGGAAAATTAATTCAAAAGTTAGTTTCATTAAATTCATTACTATCATTGATTAAATTTAATTGTTTATATTTAATGAGAATAAACTAATAATAGATTTATTATTATTATTAAAGCCATATATATATAAAAATACAAACTAATATTACTAAAATAGTTTATTAAAGGCTAACCTACCTCGTTAGTTAGATTAAAACTATTTTAAAGTTATTAGCTAAATGAATTCCTTATTCATTTATCCTAAAGCTATAAGGGATCTTATTTTTAATTTTCTTCATTAAGGTGAAATTAATTAATACACTATACTAATAAATACCTAAGTCTTAATTTAACTATATATAATTAAAGAGTGTAAAATAATATATTAATCTTATTAATATTAAATGAATTACTAAGAAATATCAAAGTTGTTTCAAAAAAGGGTTAACATACTTAGAAAGTTGACTAAAAAGAAGGACCTAACATAATTGAAAAGGGGCAATTTCTTATAAAAAACCATCTATAGGTCCATAAGGAGCTAAGAGAAAGAAGATGGTAGTTTCTGAACTCATTAATAAATATTTATATTAACACTAAAGATGGGATAATTGCCATCATTTTACAAATTTCCTTAATTAAGGTAAAAAATATTACGTTAACTATGCTAATTAACTAAGGCTCAAAAAGATTATTACACCTCTATAAATAAATATCTAATCCTAATAGGAGAACAAGTATAGATAAAGATGTTGAATTTTTTTATCTTTTTTATTAAAATCAACAAGCAGATAAAGGACAACACAAGGTCCAGAAGACGAGAGGAGATAACAAAAGGGGAAAAAACAAGGGGTGGGGTCAAGATGAGGGCAGGGGCGGGGGCGGCTAGGAAGAAAGGGCAGGGATCCAACATCTATTAATCTTCCAGCCGTCATCCGTATTGAGATTTCCCAGCCTTTTTTTAATTTCTATGGCCTCCTTAAACTTCTGATGATGAAAATGGGAAATCTTGGCAATCACACAGGTCTCCTTAATGCATACGTGATGCTTAGTTTTTCCGCGTGTTCTGCTAGGGCAAAGGACCAAGTCCTCATATTTTTTATGTGGGCTAAGTGTTCATGAATCCTTTGATTAATGGAGCCCCCAGTCTCACCGACATAGGGGGTCCCACATGAACAAGGAATAACATAGACACCTTTCATGTCCTTGGGGTCGATGGGGTCTTTAACAGACCTAAGAGGGCTATGGATGGTGTTAAGGGTTCTAAATGAAGAGGCCACATTATGCTTCTTAAGGATGAGCGGGAGATGAACCCCTGAGACCCTATCCTTAGGGTCTTTCTCAGTCTTGGGACCTTGGCTAGATTTAAGGAAAGCTTCAAGACCTTGGTGCCTACTGTAACCATTATTAACAAAAACATTAAGGATATGGGCTTTCTCCTTCTCAAGGTTATTCTCATCAGAGATTCTCAGCGCACGAGTCGCTAGCGTGTTGAGAACACCCAAATTTTGAGCAGGGAAATGATGGGCGCTGGCATGTAGATATTGCTCAGCATGTGTTTTATTCCTAAACAATTGGTGGGAGTAAGAACCGTCAACATTTTTTGAAATAAGAACATATAGGAAAGGCAAACATCCATCAAATTCTTTCTCCATGGTGAACTTAATGGAGGGGGATTGATTGTTGAGATGCTGGAAAAAGAGATCCAACTCCTCATGGACATGAGACCGGATGACACCAGTGTTGTCAACAAATCTTTTCTAAAGGTTGGTTAAGAGCCGCACAGAGACCAAAGCCTTGGATTCAAAGTCTTCCATAAAAATATTAGCAACAACCGTGGACAGGGGATATCCCATGGCAATCTCGCAGGTCTGCTCATAAAATTCACCTTCAAAGCTGAAGAACGTAGACGTGAGACAAATTTCGACTAAATGAGGGATATCAGGATCGGTCAGGCAGTTGATGACCTTAATGGCCTCCTTTATAGGAATGCATGTGTAAATGGAGACCACATCAAAACTAACAACAATATCATTAGGTTCAAGCTTAATTCCCTCATGTTCATTGAAAAAAGATGAAGAATCTTTAACGAATGACTCTGTGAGGCCCACAAGGGGTCTGAGCTTCAAGGCTAGATATTTAGCAAGGAGGTAGGTAGGACCTCCTATGGTATTGACAATCGGTCTAAGGGGAGCCCCTTCTTTGTGAATCTTAGGAAGCCCATAGATCCTCGGAGTGGTGGGGCTACTCTCAATAAGCTTATGGCAGAAAGAACCCATCGTACTATTAGACTTAATAGCTAGAGCAACAGTTCTGAAGATCTTTCTTAAGGAATTCTTGTTTATAGCTACCACTGTTACACAGATGATCCAACATCTTCTTGCGATAATCCTCTTTGTTAAGGATGACATCATCCCCTCCTTTGTCGGCTTTAAGAACCACGATGTCCTTGTTGTGGTTCAAGGATTTGAGGGCCTCAGATTCAGCCTTATTGATATTGCTTCTCGGGGGCTTTGCCTTCCTTAGGAAAACAATGCAGTCTTTCCTAATAGTTTCCTTAACATTATCAGGTAAGCCCTTAATCCCAAAATCTACGTCGCACATAATGTCTTCCACTGGGATATTTTTTGGAGCAAGGGCTAGATTTAATCCTTTCTCAAGAAGACTAAAGACCGAAGGGGGAAAGGAGAATTTAGAAAGATTGACAACTCTATTCTTCTGAGAAGGATGAAAAATATTATTCTTTTATTATTATTTTTATTATTCCTATTATTATTATTTTTATTATAATCCTCATTATTATTATTATTATTACTACTACTACTACTAACTACTAACTAATAATAATAATAATAATAATAATAATAATAATAATAATAATAATAATAATAATATTATAATCATTATTATTATTATTATTATTTATCATCATCATTATTATTATCTTCAAAACTATTACTCCTCGTTCTTATCAATACTTATTATATAATTGGTTGAACTCACTATTAACGTAGTAATTATTATTATTATCATTCATCATCAAAATTGTACTTCACATTATTAATAATACTATTACAATCGGTTACTATTATTCGTACTCATAAACTTTATATTGTCAAGGCTTTTATTATATAATTACTAATAAATTTATTAATTATTATTATTCAAATTATTATTATTATTAAGATAATTATTATTATGTATAATTCAAATTCAAATTAAAATCACCTAACTTAATCGATTGATTAACATTACTCATACCATACTTAATAAACCATTTATTCGAATTAAAAAACCGCATAATAGAGACAGAAACTGAACGCTGGTTAGGAGAGTTGAGGGAGGATGGATCGGATTTGGGAGAATGTTAAGAGGGATCGAATGTTGGACAATGGATAAGATATCTGAAAGAGGCACAAACAACGCCAACGCTATTCTATAGAGACGGTAAGGAACCAATAGCCAGACTATGGTCGCCCAGATCATAAGACAAAGGACCTCGAGGGGAGGATTGCACCAGTTCATCGGACATGTTTGGTCAGACAGGAGGAGGAGAGGAGGAGAGACCACGATGGGAAGGCAGTGTTGGTTCAATGGTAGAGTGAGGAAGAACCCGAGGTTGATCAAATCTGCAGGGAAGGGAAGGTTGAATAGAAATGCTGGGAATGGAGTGCCGAAGAGGGGGACCAGATTTGCAGGTAAAGGAATAATCGAGGGAAATTAAAATGCCATGGACAAATCCCTCATCTGAAGACCGACCATCCAGAAGTCTAAAATCCATGAGAGGGGACTATTTAACATTGTCGGTCGAGTTGCTAGTAAAGGAGAGAAAGGATAGGGGAGGGACGGAATTCCTGAGAGCAGGTAGGATCCAGAGGCAGTGGAACCGAATGCGGGGATTCAGATATGAAGGAGATCTGCAAAGGATTAGATTTAGGAATCAGAGAGGCAGGGACAAGCAAGAAAAATATCGGGGATCCGGCTGCTTCATTTGAACCCACCAGCGTAGCTGGTTGCGCAGAGGAGCCGACAACACCAGAACACTGAGTAACCCAGGATCGAAGAGTAGAAAGTTGGTTAACAGAAATAAGGCTAGGGGACGACTTACCCATGGGCAAAAGAGGATCTCCGTGTGACGAGGAATTTTCGGACAACTCCCAAAACTTCATATCCTACTTATGTTTCCAAACATCCTCCATCTGAAGCGATTTTAGAGAAGAACAAGCATCAACTCTGGCCTAAAAGGAGGCAGACATAATGCTAGAAAGTTCCAGATTCAGAGAGAGAAGATTCCGAGAAAGCTGGTCCATAACCTTCCTGACTCTACAAATATCAGACTGCATCAATGCTAGACTTTCCTTCAAAAAGACAAGATTGTTTCTAGGAGTGTTGAGGCGATGATTAATCTAGGCAAAAACTGGGATGATAGAGGAATCTCTGCATCTCTTAAGGAACACCAGATCTGACTTCAACTTCGAAACTTGCAAGCATGCTAGTTCAAATTGATGAACCTTAGTCAAAGTGGCCCTTCCGTGCAGGGATGTAATTGTTGAATTTAGGCTTCTGTGATCCATATCAAGTATTGAGAAGAATTTTCGGCGTAAATCACATCATAAATCATTCCTTGACATGTTTCAAACCAACAAGTGTGGTTCATTGTCAAGACAAGTTGAAGAACCAGACCATGGTAGCAGTTTAAATAGAGAGAGAAGATCATCCAATAGTTATATTTGACCAGGAAACGACTATATTTGACCAAGAAATAGCTATATTTGACCAGGAAGTTGAAGAGGACCAAGGGATAGGGATAGAGAAAATTAATTCAAAAGTTAATTTATTAAATTCATTACTATCATTGATTAAATTTAACTGTTTATATTTAATGAGAATAAACTAATAATATATTTATTATTATTAAAGCCATATATATAAAAATACAAACTAATATTACTAAAATAGTTTATTAAAGGGTAACCTACCTAGTTAGTTAGATTAAAACTATTTTAAAGTTATTAGCTAAATGAATTCCTTATTCATTTATCCTAAAGTTATAAGGGATCTTATTTTTAATTTTCTTCATTAAGGTGAAATTAATTAATACACTATATTAATAAATACCTAACCCTTAATTTAACTATATATAATTAAAGAGTATAAAATAATATATTAATCTTATTAATATTAAATGAATTACTAAGAAAGATCAAAGTTGTTTCAAAAAAGGGTTAACATACTTAGATAGTTAGAAAGTTGACTAAAAAGAAGGACCTAACATAATTAAAAAGGGGCAACAAAATCCTAAATTCAACAATAGAAATATAATTTCAAATAAAATTGAACCGCCTAAAAGACCAAAACGCACTCCCAAAAAAACCCAAACATAAAAGAATTAAATCGACGTATTGAGATTTTTAATACAAATACATTTTCAATTAATATCTCCTCAGATAATGTCGTCGATGTATAATTCCATAAATACAGGCAAGCATGCTCCTTGCAATTTCATATAACTTCATATTTTAACTTGTTTTCTACATGTGCAAATATTTATAAGTAGACATTCCTGTTGTAATTCCACTATAAGTATTCTTATATTTTCTCATGCAAGCATGCTTCTTTTCTCCTCTTTATTCCTCAATCCATAAATAGTTGAATATACTCTATTTCTTTTTCTCATTACTCTAAATTTGACTAATAGTTTTCAGTTTGCATGAAATAATGAAGTTAAAAGTAATCTAGTGTGAACATTAGTTTTTTTTTAATTTATAATAATTAGCACATGCTTGTGTCTATGCGTTTATTTTCTTCACTAGCTAGATATTTATGCAAATAGAACTCCGACCCCCCGACTAATTAAAAGACCATGATATGAAGTTGGGTTCAAGACATTGTCCACGGGGCTTGTGGAAATGGAAAGATGGGCCAACTTCTGACTTCACAAATTTTAGAAAATTAAAATGCTGAAAAATTTCACCCTAAATGTTATAGGAAAACATGGAGTTGTTATATTTATTATTAAACAAAATTATCTACAAGATTGCATTTTCAATAAATTTCTATTAGTTGTGGTCAGTGTCTTTCTTGCAATTTCACATCACTTCATATTTTAACTTATTTCCTGCGTGTGGTGACATTTATAAGTAGACATTGTAGGTTTTAACCACGTATATAAATTACCTGCATACGAATTCTAAAACACAGAAAATAAACAATAGCGAGAGCATAACACATAAAACAAATATACACAGAGATTTTCCCCTGGATCCCAAAACCAGGACTACTATATTGATTTTTCATTATGTTCCATTCAATGTTACAATATATATATATATATATATAATATATATATTATACGCCAAAGCATCCAATACCATGGACTGTAAACCATCGCGCCAAAAACCATGTGCGAAAACCATGCACAAAACCATGGGTCAAAAAAAAGAATTCCCCGAGATGCTGCCTCGGACCCTATGCACAGGGGCTAACCACCCCCCTCAAACCCCCCTGCTGCACATTAGCGCAACGAAGGGGGGCTCCGCCCCCGCTCTAACCCCCTGATTTCACTACTGGGGTTAGTCGTGGAAAGAATATAACACAACCCAACATACATGTCATTTCTAATTCTGTTATAAATATTTATATATTTTCACATGCAAGGATGCTTCTTTTCTTCTCGTGATTCCTCAATCCATAAATAGTTGAATATACTCTATTTCTTTGTCTGATTCCTCTAAACTTGACTAATAGTTTTCACTCTACATGAAATAATGGGTTTGAAAGTCATTGCAGTCTAGTGTGAACAATTGTTTTTTATTTATTTATAATGATTAACACATGTTTGTGTCTATACATCAAACCTGACTGAGATCAGGATTATTTTCTTTGCCTACTAGATTTTTATTCCAATAGAACTCTGACACCCCCCACCCCCCCCCACAAAAAAAATCCAGGATATGGAGACGGGGTCAGTAACTTGCTCATAGGTCTTGTGGAAATAGAAATATGGGCCGACCTCCGACTTCACAAATTTTAGAAAGTTAAAATGCTAAAAAAATTGTCATAAATGTTACAGAAAAACATGGAGTCTTTAAATTGATTATTAAACAAAAGTCTCTACAAGATTGCATTTGAATAAATTTCTATTAGTTGTGGCCAATTTCTACCTTGCAATTTCATATAACTTCATATTTTAACTTGTTTTCTGCATATGGGGAAATTTATTAGTAGACATGCCAATTATAATTCCACTATAAATATCTTTTATATTTTTGTATCCAAGCATGCCTCTTTGCTTCTCGTGGTTCCTCAATCCATAAATAGTTGAATATACTCTATTTATTTGTCTAATTCCTCTAAATTTGACTAATAGTTTTCACTTTGCATGAAATAATGGATTTAAAAGTAATCGAGTGTGAACAATTATTTTTTTATTTATTTCTAATAATTAACACATGCTTGGTGAAATGTGTAATGAAAGCAGAGCTTTGTGCGGCTTTCTGGTTCTAGGGTTTCCGTGAACCCTTCCCTATGGATCCTTTCATGCCTGTGCATCTGATCCTCTTCTCCTGAGGTTGCAGATTCTACGGGCTCTTCTACTGACGGTTCTGTATGTCTTCCCCCTTCGGAGGGGTGGGTAATACCCTCCCTCCACCAAATTCTAGCCCTGCGACGATGCCAGAATTTCCAGGAAGCTCTGCGCCAGGGTTGCAGACAGATTCTGACTGAACTCCCACTACAGACAATATAAGTGACACAAATACAAGCTCTGATGTCCCTAGGAACAAGAGCACCGAAAAAACAGCTTCTGAGGCTCAGCCAAAAGTTTCCTCTGACACATGCATCCCTAAAGTGGAAGATCAGGTCAAAATCAGTCTCCCTATTCACTATATCAATGGTCACATTCAGTATATGAAAGATCACACCCTCATTGGAAAGTTCATCGGACTCTGGCCAATTGAGAAGGCTTTACAAGGATGGATAATGACCAAATGGAAGCCCAAGGGACAAGTGACTCTGCAGCTTGGCCCCAAAGGATTTTTCATTGCTATCTTCCACTACCTAGACGATAAGACCCGCATCTTGGAAGGAGGCCCTTCTTCAACTCAGCGGGTCTATATCTGCATGACTGGATTGAAAGATTTCATCCAGACAGGGAAGACTTCCGTTGGGCTCCAGTTTGGATTTGTGTGTATTCCCTGCCTATGGAATACTGTGACGAAGAGACATTGTGGGACATTGGCAATGGTCTGAGAGAGTTCATAAAGGTTGCCGAGGAAACAAAACTCAGATGCTACACTTCCTACATCAGAATCTATGTCCACTTGCACCTTGCTAAGCCTCTTATGGACTCGGTAAGCTTATTTCATGATGACTTTGAATGGATTCAGACTATTGACTATGAGCAATTTCCATTCCACTACAAAAAATGTCATGAGCATCGCCACCTGTTCAGAGATTGTCCTCTGACCCAGAAGCCTAATACCTCCCCCCCGAAGCTAGAAAAGATGCAGAAGGCTTCACCAAGGTTTCCTCTAGGAAGAAGCATTCCAAGAAATCCCCCATCATCTCTACCACCCCCAAACATCCCGACACTAGCAACAGCTTTGAAGTTATTGCGTCTCAAGACCCTCCGAGGGTTCACCAAGCCCAACCCTCTGCCTCTAACCCTCATCCCGACTCTTTCGCCTCTACTCTCAAACCCCAAAATGCTGATGTAGCTTCAACTATCTCTCCTGCCTCCACTTCTACTGAGGTCCAAACCAAGCCCTCTGTTCCCACCACTACGCTCATGGAAGTGGACTGCTCCCAAGCTTTGGTCCTCCCTCTTGGTCTGGACGTCACAGATCAGAATTCCCCCACCCTTATGGATGAAGAACCTGAAAGCATTGATATGGGGGAGCTGGACATTCTTGCTCTTGAAGAAGCATGCCATCGGAAAGAATATAGCAACATTCACCCTCGATAGATAGACAATTTGGAAGTGATCCTTTCCTGCGCACAGCAGAGAAACTCACTGGGCATTCAAGCAGGAAACCTATGGGATGGAATGAAAATTATGAAAGAAGCAAAAAAAAGAGGAAGGAAGACAGACTTACAGAGAACTATTATTATAGGTGAAATACTTGTGGAATCAGGAAGATTTCCCAAGTTGACAAAGTTCTACAAGGCTCTTTCTCATAGTTCCTCATGAAGCTTATCTCCTGGAATGTGAGAGGGCTTAATAGCCCCTCAAAACACAGAATGCTTAAAAATATGACACAACAATACAAACCTTCGATTGTTTATCTTCAAGAGACGAAATGTAATAGCAAAGCACTTGAACACATTGTGGCCAAAGTTTGGGCAAACTGTCGCTCAGTGACGGTGGACGCTTTGGGCACCTTAGGAGGGCTGGCAATCATTTGGGATCCTCAATTTCTTTCTCTCTATGACTTCCATGCATCCCACTATTTCATTCAAACGACCTTCCATCTGGTAGGTACCACCATACACGGTCACCTAACCAATGTATATTTCCCGCAAGAAATCCAAAAGAAATTAGATTTGCTCCTTACTTTAACAGATCTGAACTCCTTGAGGCGTTTCCCTCTCTAGATCTATGGGGGCGATTTTAACATGACTACCTCCTTGGAGGAAAAATTTGGTGGAAGGCACAGGCTAGATGGGGACTGCTTATGTTTCAAAGACTTCATTCTAAGCAACCAGCTCGTGGATCTACATACATCTAATGGTACGTACACCTGGACCAACAAACGCAGAGGGCCGTAGCACATTGCCTCCCGCCTTGATCGATTTCTCATGTCAAACAACGCTCTTCATCTTGGGGGTGACTTCCATTCTTCCATATTGCCTCTTGCTGGATCAGATCATTGGCCCATCCTCCTTCAATGGGCTCGTCTGGGTTTGCGCTACAACCAGCCTTTTCGATTCGAATCATTCGGGTTCACCCACAATGGTTTTAAAGAACTTGTCATCAAAGCTTTGCCTTCCTATGTACCACCTAAGGGCCCAAAAATGTTTCAATTCCAACAAAAGCTTAGGAATCTCAAGCACACGCTCAAACATTGGAATAAATCTCAGTTTGGTAACATCTTCGACAACCAGAAAGAGCTAGAGCTTCAAATGAGCCTTCTACAACATAAAATCATCACTGAAGGCATAACAGAGGACTATGATAGTAAGGATATTGATATCCTCACAAAAATTGACAAGAGTAGGCAACAGGAGGAGACTTTCTGGCGGCAGAAATCTAGGGTCAGATGGCTTCAAGAAGGGGAGAAAAACACAAAGTTTTTCCACAGGTCCACTATTCAAAGAAGGATGCATAATAAAATTGATTTTCTCAATAACAATCATGGAGTTCATTTATAGGCACATGAGGACATTGAAAAAGATATCAGAGGGTACTTCCAAAATATTCTACAGGAACCTGAAGGCAATCGAGATCACTCTATTCGATCCGTCACACAACTTATTCCTAAAATCATTACTGAGGATCAAAAAGCGATGCTTATCTAGCCAATCATTTTTCATGAAGTAGAGCAAGCCATAGCTCAACTCAAAGATGGTAAAGCGCCAGGCCCAGATGGCTTCATGGCCAACTTCTTCCATTCATTTTGGGAGCATATCAAGATGTAGGTTTGGGCTTTAGTTGAGGAATCTCGCTCCATGCACTGGATTCTTCCTTCACTGAACTCAATCTTCCTTGCTCTCGTCCCCAAGAAGGATAATTCAAGCACTCCGGACAAATACATGCCCATTGCGCTTTGCAATGTCATATACAAGCTGATTTCTAAAGTCATTGTGAACAGGCTTAAGCCCCTCCTACCTCTCCTTATCTCGCAAGAGAAAACTGGATATGTGGAAGGGCGACAAATCCTGGTGGCATAATCCTCTTGCATGAAGTGATTCATTCACTCAAGCTCCTTAAGAAACTAGGTATGCTTCTCAAACTAGACTTATCTAAAGCATTCGACAAATTAAGTTGGAATTATATCAAACAAATGCTCCTGGCTTTTGGTTTCAATGCCCCTTAGATTCGGTGGGTCATGAGCTTTCTGTCGTCCCCCAGATTCTCAATCCTTTTTAATGGCTCTCCCTCACTTCCGTTTCGATCTTCTAGAGGCATCCGTCAGGGGGATCCCCTATCCCCCTTCCTTTTCATTCTCATGGCAGAAGGCCTTAGTCGCCTCATTCATCATGCTACCTCCTTCAACTCTATTAAAGGGATCTCTCTACATGACAACTCCCCTATCACTTATCAAAAATTCGTTGATGACAACTTGCTTTTTGGCCATCCATCTGTTCAAGAAGCCTGGGCCTTCAAATCCCTACTTAACACCTTCTCGGATGCTTCTATAACTACCATTAATTCAGACAAATCCCAAAATTTCTTTTTCAGTACCCCCTCCATCTCTCAACGCAATATCGCCAGAATCTTGGGCTTCTCGATTGATGTTCTTCCTTCCAATTATCTTCGGGTTCCCTTAGTAGACTTGGTCATCAAGCATGCCTCTCAAAGAGCCCTCCTTGATAAGCTAGAAGCCAAACTCTCCTCTTGGATGTGTCGCTCTCTTAATATGGCCAGCAGAATCATCTTAATCAAATTGGTACTCCAAGCTATGCCTCTTTATCTCTTTTCCATTATCGCTGCTCCAAAATGGGTTCTGAAGCAAATTCACAACTTACAGAGGAATTTTCTCTGGGGATCTTCAGGCATCAATAGAAAATGGGCCCTTGTCAAATGGACGGAGGTTTGCACACCAAAAAATGCTGGGGGGTTGGGTTTGAGAGATCCGCTTCATAGCAACCATACCATGGGAGCCCATATATGGTGGAATTGGATCTCTAAACCAAACATCCCTTGGGATCATCTTTGGTAGGTCAAATATGCTCCAGGCAGACCCCAGGAGGATCTCATCCACATCATCATGGATGCCCCTGATTCGATGATTTGGAATGCAGCAAAACAACATAGTGCTTTCATCCAAGCTCACAGTTTTTGGGAGATCCAGTCAGGAGACAAAGTTAGATTCTGGGAAGACTCTTGGCAACAAATGTCAAAACTATCCTCGCTTTTCCATAAACCATTGTGGCAAAGCTTTATTCAAAATACCATCCCCAATCAAGTCAATCAGTTATGGCAACCCCTCTCCTCTCATGGTCATCAGTTGTGGAAACTAGCTCTCACCTGGCAAGAGGACTAGCAGGGGGAGACTTATGGTGACATTGAATAGGAGCTCAGCTTAAAAAGGATCAAAGTCTCGGCCCTCGCAGATAGGTTGAGGTGGGAATACACTCCACGGGGTAACTTTTCTACCCAAGAAGCTTACAAGTTACTCTATTTCCCCCAGCAGAATTAGCAGGATTGCATATGGGTTCAAGTCTGGCTTCCTAGAACCTGGCCTAAAATATTCTCTTTCCTTTGGCTCCTCAGCAAAGGAAAAATACTCACGTGGGACAATCTTCTGAAATGAGGTTTTATCGGCCCTTCAAGGTGCCCCAACTATAATTCTCAAGCAGAAACCATACAGCACCTCCTTGATTCTTGCACTTTAGTTACTCATCTTTGGGACCAATTCACCTTCTTCTTTAGAAGAACAGGTTGGTGATATGAATAATACCATCATATGGTGGCCTTCGCAGCCATTCCAAAGTCAATTGCTTAATGCCATATGGAGCTTGTTCCCTGGCTTCATATATTGGTCCGCTTGGAAAGAACGCAATTACAGGACATTCAAGGACACATCCACACCAGTTGAAATCCTTTGGTCCAATCTCAAGTGCAACCTACAAGAAACTTTAGCTCTTGTTCACTGGAAAGATTCAGATATGCCTTCTTCGCCGGCTGAATGTCTCATTTTGAAAATATGGGACCTCGATCTCAAACACCCTAGGGGGAACATTCAGAATTCCTCGAAGAATTTTGAGTCACATATCTCTTGGTCTCCTCCCATGGCTCAAGCTTTCAAAATGAAATTTGATGGTGCGGGAAAAGGAAATCCGGGCTTAGCAGGCTATGGAGGCATCTTCACGAATCATGAGGGCATTGTCTCCTACATCTTCTTCGGCTCTCTTGGTCGTGACTCTAACAATGCAACTAAACTTGAAGGCTTATGGCATGGGTTATGCATAGTTGATAAAGAGAAATTCTTCCCTCTGGAAGTTCAAGGGGACTCTCAGATCCTAATTAAGGCTGCAATTCATCTCCACTCTGGCTCTACAGCAACTAAAGTGGCCTCGAGTTGGCGGCTGCTAAGCAGACTGGAAAAAATTGAAAAATGACTCAAGGTGCCCAGAGCCATCACCTTTAAGCATATTAGACGCGCGTCTATAAGAGTTGTTGATCGGTTGGCTAATCAAGGTGCCACTCAAATTATTCCTTTCTATGAGGGCCCTCTCCACAACTCTGATGATGCACAACTCATCCAAGATTGCACTTCCTTGGTGCACCATGATCTTCAAGCCCTGGATGCGGGTGATCAGAGGGAATGATATGTGGCAGAGGATTTGGGCATGCACCTTGGATTCTACCACCACCACCCTTCCTCTTGTCCTTGTCCTCATTAATTGCATTAACGACAAGCCTGACAACCACCCCACTGCATTTATGTAGCACAGTTGCCCATGCTCGCATCTATTCTTCAGCAATATGGCTTCTACCAGAAGCTTCACGCCTGCTTTTTTGCCTCTGCGCTCTTGCTGCTCCTCGGCTGTCTTAGAACATAGCTCCAGAACCAACACTGGGCACAAATGTTCAATTTTCTGTTGCATTGACCTCATTCCGGGCTTTCATGTTACGCAGAGCTCCCATTGCTCTCGGGGATTCTAGTTTCACTCTGACTCTTTCCCTGATCTATGCGCCCTTTCTCTACTTTCTGAGCTTTGCATTGGTCCGCCCGTTCTTTCCCCGCCCTCTACTTCTTGCTTTGTCTCGCTTAGTCATTCTCAATTATATCCAATGCCTCATCTGCGCTAGAGGATGTGGTGTCATCGTGACTCGAGCCATGGCTGTCCTCCCTGCCACCCTCCCTCCACCTATCCGAGCTCCTCGTCTCCTCCCTTGGACTCCCTGTTGGGTCGTTACCCTGAGACAAGAAGTGGTCATGGCTTCCGAGCTAGTCGCGGGATTTATCAGCCTATAAGAGGCATCTCTAGTCTCATCCCCAGTCAGCAACATACTGCCCAGTTCCATTTCCCTTGTTTGCTCAACATGCTGACTATAACAGCCACCATTACCATTGATTTTAAAGAGGAGCCCCCTAAAATGAGTACCGAGCTTCCACGAACTAATTTGGCGCAAAAGGAGGTTGAAAGGCCTATCTTTCCCTATAGAGGTGGTCAGAAAAGGAAAGCGATCGAGTGCAGCACCTCGCAGGATCTCAGAGTTGAAGCCGGTTCGAGCAACACCAAGCAAGGCCGCTCCAGTGCTATAGATGATAAGCAGGATGAGGACGACACCAAGCAAGGCTGTTCGAGTGCTAAAGATGATATGTAGGATGAGGACGACCCTTACGCCTATGCATGTCGCGTGGTCGAATCTCCCCCCTCCTCTCAAGGTACTTAATGGCTAATCTCCATTTTTGCATGTTTTTGGATGGACGACAGTCTAGGTTAGTCAATGTTACTCTCTCGCTGCCATAGCTTGGTTACCTTCAGATTTACAGCTCGTCAAGTCACCGATTTCCCCTTTGCGAGCAGCTTTGTTTTTTGACTGGGAACAATTTTGTATGCATAACTTCTCTTAGTTACTGTGGGTTGATAAACTGTTGGAGCTTCATGGCCGGTTTCCCCTATGAGGGCGGCACTCTCTTGTTGAATCACCTGATACATGTTGATTATGTCTATTGTTTTAGAATGCCCATACCACGGACCAGAACTTCTGAGGCCTAGGCCTCCATGTAATCTTTTTGTATACTGATAGATTAAACTTATTCAGGAAAAAAAATAAATAAATAATAATAATAATAATTAACACATGCTTGGGTCTATGCGCCGAGTGCAACTGAGGTCAGGGTTATTTTCTTTGCTAGTTAGATATTTATGCCAATAGAACTCCGCCCCTGACTATTTAAAAGAACATAATATGAAGTCGGGTTTGGGACCTTGCCCACGGGTCTTGTGGAAATGGAAAGATGGGTCGACTTCTGACTTCACAAATTTTAGAAAGTTAAAATGCTGAAAATTTTCATAGTAAATGTTATAAGAAAACATGGAGTTTTTATATTGATTACTAAACAAAATTCCCTACAAGATTGCACTTTAAATATATTTCTATTAGTTGTGGTTAGTTTCTACCTAGAAATTTCATATAACTTTATATTTTAACTTGTTTTTTGTGTGTGATGACATTTATAAGAAGACATGCCAATTCTAATTTCGCTATAAAATTTACATATTTTCACATGCAAGCATGTTTCTTTGCTTCTCATGATTCCTCAATCCATAAATAGTTGAATATACTCTATTTCTTTGTTTGATTCCTCTAAATTTCACTAATAGTTTTCACTTTGCGTGAAATAATGGATTTAAAAGTCACTGCAATCTAGTGTCAACAACTATTTTTGTTTTTTTAATAATTAACACATACTTGTGTCTATGCGTCGGGGCTCCACTGAGGTCAGGGTTATTTTCTTCGCCAGCTAAATGTTTATGCCAATAGAACTCTGACCCCCTGACTATTTAAAAGTCTATGATATGGAGTCGGGGTCGGTACCTTGCTCACAGGTCTCATGGAAATAGAAAGACGGGCCAACTTCTGACTTTGCAAATTTTAAAAAGTTAAAATGTTGAAAAAATCATAGTAAACGTTAGAAAAAAAAATGGAGTTTTTATATTGATTATTAAACAAAATTTTCTACAAAATTGCATTTTGAATAAATTTCTATTAGTTGTGGTTAGTTTATACCTTGCAATTTCATATAACTTCACCTTTTAACTTGTTTTCTACATGTGGAGACATTTATAAGAAGACATGCCAATTTTAATTCCTCTATAAATATTTTTTATATTTTCACATCTAAGCATGTTTCTTTGCTTCTTGTGATTCTTCAATCCATAAATAGTTGAATATACTCTATTTCATTGTTTGATTCCTCTAAATTTGACTAATAGTTTTCACTTTGCATGAAATAATGTATATAAAAGTCATTGCAATCGAGTGTGAACAATTGTTTATTTATTTATTTATTGATAATAATTAACACATGCTTGTGTTTATGCCTAGGGCCCAACTGAGGTCGAAGTTATTCTCTTTTCCAACTAGATGTTTATGCCAATAGAACTCCGACCTCTTAGCTATTTAAAAGTCCACGATATGGAGTGAGGGTTGACACCTTACTCAAAGGACTTGTGGAAATGAAAAGATTGGTCGACTCCCGACTTAGTTGTGGTCCATTTCTACTTATCTACATTCACCAAACCAACTAGAAGTATTGATCTTGATCAAATTCCTCAAATAAAGTGTCTACGAGATTGTATTGAGAATGAAAGTTGGGCTAATTATTATCAATGGATCTAAACTCGACCCCACAATATTGCATTGAGATTATTTATATTTTCTCCCATTTGACTTAATTACATCTCTATCTCGATTTAACACTGAAATTTGTTGCTATTTTTACATTTACCTACAAACAACATAATTTTTTGTTAAGAAATAAAATCATGAATTAAAACAAAGTTTGCTCACAGGGAGATCTCAAAAAATATCATCAAACATGAGTTTCAAATCCATATTAAAAGGTGTATCAATATTAATATCAAAATTTAACACATAGAGAGCATGGTCATTGAAAAATTAACCTGAGTCATCGTTAACAATTATTTTAGAATATTACAAAACCACAACCTAGCATTTTTCAAATTTAACATGAATTTTCATGGCTCTAGAGACATTAGAAACAGATCAGATTTTAGCTCGTCGCATCTAGCAATCCACTTCACTCGAACACTATATTAACTCCCTTTGAAAAGTCTGCTCCTGGATGCAGGTATAGAGACAAGAATTCCAACTTCAGTGAGGGCCACAACACCAAGAAAATCCCGTAGAGCCTTTGAACATGCAAGAGACCTCGAAAGTGCAGAAGACTAGTTCAATTCACACAGTGATCACAATGTACAAAGACACTCCACTAAAAGCTATTGAGGCTATCACTAATTAGGAATGAGCTTATTGATAATGCCTTAATAAATTATGTGCCAACGGTCTTAAATCCAAGTTATAGCTCAAGGCAAGTGGTACGATTCGATTTAAGTGTTAACCAATGAAACAAATAATGTGAAGCATTTAAGTCCCAAGCCAAATTGGATCCACCAGAGTATGTACGCAAACACAAAATCATTGATTGAATACCAGATGCTTGATCCATTATCATGACTATCAAGATAATGTCCACCCTCGAAACCCTCATTAAATGATGTAAATTTAAAAAATAAAGTATATCATTTTAAATAATACTTAATTAAATATTTAAAAAATTTAATTAAAATCATTCTAAAATATTTCTTAAAAGATTAAAACTTTCCAACTCAATTCATTTATATATTTTCAAAAATGCATTTTAAAATGACCAAAAAAATATCAAAACTAAACGTGACGTTTACAACCATGACATGCTCTATTGATAGACACTTATTGAATGTACCTCTTTATACCATTGAATGCATGTCCTTGACATTTCAGTGTTTTCCAGTAAAGTCTATGAAAATGGATACATACATATTAACAAGGTCGCATAGCTAGTGTTCCCTGCCGCTTAGTTTAATGAAATATTTTAATGTCAAGATGTGTTGTATGTATTCCAAACAATAATAAAATTGTAAAATTAGTTATATGAATAATTATTTAACCTTTTTTATATTAATTTTTTTAATATAATTAAATATTTTTTTGGAAATAAGTTATAATTATATAATATATATATATATTATTAAATATTATTAATGACATTGAAAGGAATGGATAAAGTTATAATTATTATTTAATATTGAATTATGACAATTTTTTTATATTGACATATTTTAGTTAAAATTCATCATTAGAGTAATATGATATAATGGAGTTTACAAATTGTACACATTTATTTTACATATTTTTTTTCAAATTTATATTTTTTAAATTATGTTTTGTAATTAAAAATAAAACCCAAACAATTTTTATTCAATACTTTAACCATGAATAATAAAATTTTGATTTTATCCAAAACTATTGTGTTTATGGGTACATAGTAATTAATATATAATTTATTTTTCAAATTATTATTTTTATTCTACATAGTAATAGTTGATATAATACTAGTAATAATAATAAGTAAACAAAAGTCAATTCTTTGTCATCATTACACATAAAAGGGAGACATTTCAAATCATATTGAGAAAATAGAAATAAATTTATTAAAAATAATAAAATTTAATTTCATAATGTTAAACTTTGGATAGATTTTTAAAAAATTAGTGAAAGAAAAACTAATAACAAGTCAATGCAAAACTGTGGCATTTGATTTCTCTTGTGTTCGCTCGAGTATCATGACTAGTTTTTATGATGGGTTACATAGTCTGTGGCACATAGAGTGAGTTTATAATGATCAATTTTCTAAGATAGAGTTCCTAGTTTGTGGCACATACAATGATCCTATCTCAGGTGCGAGTATGCAGTGCAAGCATGCAAAGACATTTGATTACTCTGTGGTCAAAAGGAATTCGATTTATCTACACACTTTGAGGTTGAAAAATATTTCTCTGCAGTCTCTATGATTAAATAATGATTGATTTGTGAAACATTACATGAACCCTAACCATTGTGATCTCAGAGCTCTCATGTTCTTGTATTTGAAAAATCTACGGTGAACCCTAATCTCTACGAAACTTGATTTTTATTGCAATATATTGATTGGATCTTGTCTGCGGTGCGGTGGTTCTCTGTGGTCTCGGTGATTAAATAAGGATTGGTTTATGAAACATTACGTGAACCCTAGCCATTGCAATCTCAGAGCTCTTGTGTTATTTTTTATAATCCTCGTCTACTGTACTCTGTGGTCTCGGTGGTACATCGAATAATCTGTAGGTGTATTTGAAAAATCTACAACGAACTCTAATCTCTACTGATCCAAAATGGATTTTGGATAGACCCCTAAGTCTAAGTGTTCCTCACTGAGGAAAATGAAAGTCTAAGGAATTTACTCGAACTAGCCCCATTGCAGAGATTGTCTCATTCTAAATCTATTACAACTTGAATGGGCAAAAATTGACTTAGGATACAGAAGTTATCCCAAAAAGAAGTTGCCCTTTTTCCAAAGGAAAAAGAGGCAAAATCCCTTAAAAAGGGATCCAAAAAACCCTCTAAATCTTCAAGTCTTCTAAAAAAATCCAAAAATCCATCGCAAAAGGAGAAGTTTTAGACTTATCGGATAACACTACCAGGAGGCAAAAAACATGAGAAAACAACGAAAATCGAGCCTATCGGAGGTCAATAGAGTAATTAACAAGAGCCGTCGTAACGAGGCAAAGAGGAGGACTTAAGGTTGGGCAGAAGGCACCCCTGATCAGCGACCTCCGATGATCAGATCGGAGGGTCGAATTGGAGTAAGGCACATGTGATATAACATAGGGATCAGACCGAGCGATATGCCAATCACCGATATCAGTGGATCGCAATTGGCGATGCCACAAGGCAAAGGTGGGACCCTGCGATACACGTGACTTGCGATATATATATATATATATATATATATATATATATTTATATATATTATATATATATATATATATATATATACGGGCGTGATGGGGTGATAAACGACATTAGATATATTTTGAAGTTCGTTAAAAACGCAGTTTTATGTGTATTTCACATATTTCGTTTAATAAACGAAAAGCGAAGGAATGCGCTGATCCGATGAAACTGGACCCAAAAGGGTTCCGAAATGCAAATACATATTATTTTAAAATCTGCCATAAGGCCATTTTCCAGATTTTTAATGTTTTAATGTATTTTATAAATACAAAGGGAAAGCCACGAAACAGGCAATTGCGACTTGCGACAGCGATTAAGGGTGGACCTGATAATGTTATAAAGTGGAATTAAAGAATTTTGAAGTCCGATGAACAGTGATTTGGTGATTTTTCCCGTGTTTTACAGTGTTCTCTGTGTAAACATGGAACGACTGTTTCTGGGGATTTCAAGCACCGATGCACTCTCCCGCTGTGGAATAGGTGGCCATCATCCCTGAGGGAATATAGCAATGATTGCTAATGCTCAGAGAGGGGATTTTAGCGGACCAAAATAGGAAGATAGAGAGCCCGACAAGGAAAATGAACCAACAGCGCTGATTTGGCTTAAAAGCCACAGAACGACAGAGACAAGGGTGGTTGTTGATTGTTGGTTGCTGAGGTTGTTGTTGGAGTTGTGTTGCTGAAAGTGAAGCCAAATCAGGAAGCTAAGGTGAAGAGGCAGCGCAAAAGCAAAAAGAGCAGCCAAGGGAGTCACTTGGGAGCTAAGTGAAAAGCCAAGAGAGCTGTAAACTGATAGAGGGCAGAAAGAATCCAGAGTCGAAGAGCCAGAGCCAGAGCCAGAGTCAGAGCCAAGAGCCAGGGAATAACATGGTGTCTGAACCCACTGTTTCTATGTAAAGCAGTAGGAGTTGAGATAAGAGCTTGTAAAAAGTACTTATACCATAATCCCAGAGAGCCTAGTTGAGTTGACTAGAGCTCACGGAGATGTAGCCCAAGAGCTATGGATGAAATCCTAACTAAATTGTTGTTTTTGTGTGATTGTTTATTGTTGCATTGTTTACTGCTATATGCATTTATATATCAGTTTAAGCACATCAACTTAGAGCACAGACAATAGATTTTAAAGCATATAACTAGTTAAAAATAAATATAAGCATACACCTATATTTTCAAGCATGTCTTAATTCCGCATTGGTTAAACAATAAGACTTGGGAATATTTAAAGCTTTGGAAGTGAGAGAGGTTATTGTAAGCCAGACAAGAAGCCTAAGTGCCCCATTTTCATATCAGGTGGCATCAGAGCTTAAGTTTGATTAAACCCACCTTCAAAGGAGGTTATATCAGAATGTTTGATTGACAGAGCAAAGATTGCTTGTCCGAAAGGTGTTTGGGAAGTCAAGGATTGATTGTTTGATTGATGTATGCTTGTTGCAGACTGACTATTCTCTAAGTTTGCAGAGGTAAAGGGAAAGCTACTGATAGCTCAGTCCAAGAAGGGCTGAAGGAATTCTTCTATCCCAAGTACCTCAAGGTAGTCCTTAAAGCACAAGAGGCTTGTTGCAAAAGGTTTATGGATAGGCTCTTTATTTATCTTGTTGTAGTTTTTTTTTTCATTGGCATAATGACAACTTCTACAAGTGGGTCCTCAAATTTTGCCTTCTTCACAAGATTATTTGATGAAGACATGAAGCAAGAATTGTCCACCATGATGGATATGGTGTGAGAAATGTATGAGGATGGAAGGAAGAGCAGCATGCTTAGAGAGCAGTTGAATTCCATGAAGGAAGAGAAGCAGTTGCTTTCTCACAAATTGCAGGAAATGGACAGGCAACTTCATATTGAAAATATGAACCTAATGAGTTGGAGACACAGCTCTTTGTTGCCCAAGAAGCCTTAGTCAAGTATCAGCTTGAAGAATAGGTAAACCATTCCAGTTTGTCTTCAAATTCCTCTAAGGATGCTTATATTGGCTCTTTTGAAAAACATACTAAAGGCATAGGTTCCAATATAATGTCCAAGATGGTCTATGAAGGAAAGGGCTTGGGTAGACATGCACAAGGTATTGTTGAACCAATAATGATTGAGGAGAGGCCTAAGTATTTGGGTCTTGGCTATGGACAAGCTTATGAAGAAAGTTCCAAGGCTGCCATGAAGGCCATTGAAACAACACCAAGAAGGAGTTGCATTACAGAGTGTGAAGATTGTATTAAGGAGGAATGCAATAGCTTGAAACATTATTTGTAGGATGTAGGTGTTCAGAAGCACACACTTGAACCAGAGAGTTGGGGAGACTTCAACAGCCTTGAAGAGATTGATGGTGTTCCAAAGGGAGCCACTTCTTCATTTGCTTCACCTCCTCATGAAGGTGATAAAGGTGAAAGAGAAAGGTACAGATCTGGTTCTAAACATTTTCCTTTTGATTGTGCAAAGCATGATAAATTTCCACATATGTATGGAAAACAAATTGCATGCTCCTTTTGTGGGTTGGATAACCATAATGTTTCTAGATGTTGGAAGAGAATGGCCACGTACATGAAAATTTTGAAGGAAAAGAAGAAAGAAGCCAAAGGTCCATTGGACAAGGCAAATCATGTTTTCAAGAGGGTGCACATGTAGTGCACTTACTGCCATAAGCAAGGACATCTTGTTGCAAAATGTTGGACTCTGAATCCAGCAATGCTTCCACAAAAGCTAAAGAGAGTGGAAAGAGAAGATGGCAGAAATGGAAGTGAAGATTCCATGAATGATGTGTCTCAGAATGATTCACATGATGATGCTGATGTGTAGAAAAAGGTAGTACCTTTGAAAGGGATTGGTAAGGAACGGTTAGAGTTCTTATCTGATTAATATTGCATGTATATTGATGCATCTATATTATATTTCCTTTCAGCTTTGAAAGTACAGTGTGCTTAAGTGAAAGTTGAAGGATGAAATGAATGCATGAGCATGAGATGCATGAACACAGGGATGATGATTTCCTTGTTTTTGAACATGTAGGTGTAATTAACTTTCAGGGTTGATTGCTTTCACATGCATGTGATGCCATGTTGACTTGGGAGAAGTTAACTTGGTCTCCAAATGGAGATAATGATGAAGTGTTTCATCTTTTGAAAAAGAGTCCTAATGGCCTTTCTCTACATGCATGACTTGAAGGGTCATTTGTTTATAGGCACATTTTGTGGGCTTGTTATCTAGTCCATCATTTGTATGTAGATGTAAGACATGGAGGTGTTCACAAGATGTGAAATTTGTTCTTTTGTTGAAGTAGGAGTTTAAGCCATCCAGTTGTTGTCTGTATTTTTGTTGTTGTTGACAGCTTAACAAACAGGTACAAATGAAAGTTTTGTGGAGCAGATGTACTTCACATTTGTTTGAGCCACCTTGGATCAATGATCAAGGCAGAGAAGCTCAAACTACCTTCTATAACCAATTCAACTGGAGTTTTGCAGAAGGGCAAGGAGGAAGACAGTTCTTCCCAAGAAAACCAACCCATCCAAGAAGGGAAGTGGTCAGAAACTTTGGTTCAGAGGCACTATGCAAAGGCAAGTGTAAGGAGGCTGAAAGAAGAGGGTGAGTCACTCTCCTTTACTGTTCAGATCAGTATATCAGTCTTTTGGAGACCAAAAGTTCTTTTAGTAGGAAGGTGTGATCCAAAATGGATTTTGGATAGACCCCTGAGTCTAAGTGTTCCTCACTGAGGAAAATGAAAGTCCAAGGAAGTTCTTGGAACTAGCCCCATTGTAGAGTTCGTCTCATTCTGAATCTACTACAACTTAAGTGGACAAACGCTGACTTAGGATGTAGAAGTTATCCCAAAAAGAAGTTGCTCTTTTTCCAAAGGAAAAAGAGGCAAAATCCCTTAAAAAGGGATCCAAAAAACCCTCTAAATCTTCAAGTCTTCTAAAAAAATCCAAAAATCCATCGCAAAAGGAGAAGTTTTAGACTTATCGGATAACACTATCGGGAGGCAAAAAACATGAGAAAATAGTGAAAATCGAGCCTATCGAAGGTCAACAGAGCAATGAACAGGAGCTGTCGGATCTAGCCAATCAATGGTCCATATCCGATCGGCAAATTGCATCGCATGAGGCAAAGAGGAGGACTTAAGGTCGGGGGAAGGCACCCCCGATCAACGACCTCCGATGATTGGATCGGTGGGTCGGATCAAAGGAAGGCAAATGTGATATAACATACGGATCGGGCCGAGCGATATGTCAATTGCCGATATCAGCGGATTGCAATCGGCGATGCCACGAGGCAAATGCGAGACCCTGCGATAAAATCGACTTGCGATATATATATATATATATATATATATTATATATATATATAATATATATATTATATATATATATATATATATATATATATATATATATACGAACCCAACGAGGCGATAAACGACATTTGATATATTTTGAAGTCCGTTAAAAAGGCAGTTTTATGTGTATTTCGCATATTTTGTTTAATAAATGAAAAGCAAATGAATGTGTCAATCCGATGAAACCGGACCCAAAAGGGTTTCGAAATGAAAATACATATTATTTTAAAATTCGCCATAAGGCCATTTTCCGGATTTTTAATGTTTTAATTTATTTTATAAATACAAAGGGAAAGCCACGGAACGGGCAATTGCGACTTGCGATAGCGATTAAGGGCAGACCCAATAATGTTATAAAGTAGAATTAAGGACTTTTGAAGTCTAATGAACAGTGATTTGGCAATTTTTCCCGTGTTTTACAACGTTCTCTATGTAAACAGGGAACGACTGTTTCTAGGGGATTTCAAGCGTCGATGCACTCTCCTGTTGTGGAACAGGTGGCCACCATCCCTGAGGGCATTTAACAATGATTGCTAATGCTCATAGAGGGGATTTGAGTGGACCAAAACAGGAAGACAAAGAGACTAAGAGGGAAAATAAACCAACAGCGTCGATTTGGCTTAAAAGCCACAAAACGATAGAGACAGGGGTGGTTGTTGATTGTTGGTTGCTGAGGTTGTTGTTGGGGTTGTGTTGTTGAAAATGAAGCCAAAGCAGGAATCTTCGGCGAAGAGGCAGCGCAGAAGCAAAAGGAGCAGCTAAGGGAGTCACTTGGGAGCCAAGTGAAAATCCAAGAGAGCTGTAAACCGATAGAGGGCATAAAGAAGCTAGAGCCGAAGAGCCAGAGCCACAGCTAGAGCTGAAGAGCCAGAGTCAGAGCCAAGAGCCAGGACCAAGAGCCAAGACTATAGCCAAGAGCCAAAGCTTCAAGAGCCAGGGAATAACATGGTGTCTGAACCCACTGTTTCTGTGTAAAGCAGTAGGAGTTGAGCCAAGAGCTTGTAAAAAGGACTTATACCATAATCCCAGAGAGCCTAGTTGAGTTGACTAGAGATCATGAAGACGTAGCCCAAAAGCTATGGGTGAACTCCTAATTAAATTGTTGTTTCTATGTGATTGTTTATTACTACATTGTTTACTGTTATATGAAATTATATATCAATTTAAGCACATCAACTTACAGCATAGACAATAGATTCTAAAGCATATAATCAGTTAAAAATAAATATAAGCATACACCTATATTTTCAAGCATTTCTTAATTCTGCATTAGTTAATCAATAAGACTTGGGAATATTTAAAGCTTTGGAAGTGGGAGAGGTTTTTGTAAGTTAGACAAGAAGCCTAAGTGCCCCATTTTCAGGTCATCTGTGGAACTTTATTTTTATTGCAATATATTGATTGGATATTGTTTGCGGTGCAGTGGTTCTTTGCAGTCTCGGTGATTAAATAATGATTGGTTTATGAAACATTACGTGAACCCTAACCATTGCAATCTCAGAGCTCTTGTCTCCTCTACTTTCCTCTGCGGTCTCAGCGGTACATCAAATAATCTACAGGTGTGTTCTGACAAATCCAATCTAGTCTGCGGGCTGCGGTTCGATCTGGGGCGATTTGCAGTTCGGTTCGCTGATATTAGGTGCACACATTCCTTATATTTTTCTAATATATATCTGCTCATATATTTTCAAATATGAATAATTCATCACAGCTACCAAAGATTACCAAAGGCAGACCTAGAACAGTTACTCTACAGAGCCTTTATGAGTATATAGAGTCTTTAGAGAAACATAGAGAAGAAAGAGAAGTCAAGCTACAAAGAGAGCTAGAAGCCATGCTAGAAAATAAATTCACATCTCTTGAAGACAAGATCCAAAAACAAATAGAAAATAAAATAGAACTATTGGAGAATAAAATGGAGGTAATGGAGACTAGGTTGTAGGTTATAGAAAAACAAAACCAAGATACGAACCAAACATCCCAGCAAGGAGATGCTGATACTTTAGAGAGTCTTAAAATGAAGGACATGATTAATGAACTAGAAGAAAAAGTTAATAGTCGCCTCACCCTAAATAGTGTGGCAAGTAAATTAGATATCAAACCAATTAAAGATGAAATGAAAAAATTGATAGAATTAGACCATGAGCATAACAAAAGGGCCTTGAACCTTATAATCTTTGGTTTGAAAGAGGATGTAGACAAGGATACTTTAGCCATAGGCCAGACATAAATACATAATAGATTACAAATTGAAACAACGTGTCTCACAGAAGAAACAAGGTTGGGGAAATTAACTGAGAATAAAGGAAGGTTGATCCGAATAAAGGTGAGCTCTACTGACCATAAGTATGACTTACTTAGTAAAACATCGAATCTAAAAGGAACAAGAATATTTATAAATGAAGATCTCATCCCAGAAGATCAAGCAGAATTAAGAAAGGAGGTTCAAACGGTAAAAGAAGCTAGGAAGGAAGGAAAATGGGCAATAATCAGAAATAGAAAAATCATTATTCAATAGAAACCAAAAACATAGTAATAAATAGCACTTCAACATGCTCCAGACTCTTTCTTGGAACTGTCAAGGCTTTCCATGGAACAAAGGCCCCAAGCTAAGTTGGATCTCGAATGATGTTGATATTATATTGCTTGTTGAAACCTAGGAGCACGAAGAATCCAAGGCCCCTAACATAGATGGCTTTGCACTATGGTCTACCTAGAAAAAGAGATCCTCCCGTAGAGGCATTGGGGGTATAGCTTGTTACATTAAGATGAACATCTCCCCCCATGTTAGGATTTATAAAAACGACCCTTACAACCAATATAGTTGGATAGAGATCACTGACATTAATGATAAAAAGACCTACATAGCAATCTATTATTTCCCCCCCATCAATTCTAACTTCTATAAGAAAAGGAATCTAGATAAAAATAGTCCTTACAATGGTTTAGAGAATAATATTTCTAGCCTAAGGAATGAAGGTAATATCCTTTTAATTGGTGATTTTAATGCTCGAACTTCAAGTAACCAAGATATTCTTCTAAGCAATCATTCCAGCCCTAATCCTCTTTGGTTAGACGAAGACCTTACTCTAGCTAGCTGGTACAAAAGGAGCTCTGAAGACCTCGAGGATAATTTGTTTGGGTCGGAGCTAGTCAAGCTCTGTAGTGCTCAAGATCTCATAATTTGCAATGGCCTAAAGAAGTGGCCCAATTCTAGCGAGATGACCTACATCCATGGGCTTGGTAGCAGCGTGATGGACTATGTTATTTCCGATCTCCCTTTATATAATGAAATAATAAATTTTGACATCTTAAATGACCACGAGCCTAACTCTGATCATAGGCCTTTACTTATAACTCTCATTTTTGTCATGCATATAGATATCATAGAAGATAATCCTTATAGCCATAAGAACTTAATCTTTGATAGAAATAAAAACGATCTCTTTCTAAATGAATTAAAAACCAATTTGCTTCCTTTATCTAGTATAGACAACATAGAAAACCTCTATCATAATTTTACTACAACCCTCTCATATTCTATTAACAAGTTCTCAATTGAAGTTTCAAGTAATAAAGGAAATAGAAAAACCAACCCATGGTATGACAAATATTGTAAAAGTGCGAGGAGAGCAATTAAGGAAGTCGTTGATGAATCTCTTAAAATTGGCAAGATAAAAATATACAAATCCCTAACTAAAATAAAAAAAAAAGGCAGTATATTCGTAAAAGACAAGAGAATCTCTTACACCTCTCTAAGGTAGCTCTTAAAAAATTATGGAGGCAAATTCTAACTAGGAATGCTAAATATAATAATAAAATTTCTTTGCACGACTGGAATTCCTATCTTAAAAAGCCTTATGAATCCCTAAATGTCATGGATAACTTTGAAACCATGCCCACAACGAAAGAAGTTTTCTCATTAGAAGACATTGATTTTGGGGTTAAACACCTAGCAAATGGGAAAGCTAAGGACATTGAAGGTTACCAGGTGGAAATCGTAAAAATTGGAGGTCATGTCCTCATCCCGCAAATCCACAAGCTTTTCAATCAAGCGGTCAAGCAAGGGTTCCCTAAACCATGGACTCAAAGCCTCATTATCCTTATTTTTAAAAGTGGGAATACAAATAACCCCTCTAATTATCGGACAATTATGATCAACCCTCTCTTAGCCAAGTGATATGGTATCATTTTGGAAAAGAAGTTGAGCACATGGATTGAAAGTGAAGGTAAGCTGGCTAAAGGCCAAGCGGGTTTTAGAAGGAAACACTCAACAACGGACCACCTCGTTACGCTTAGGATCATGGAGGAGGAATGTCACAATTATAAATCCAATCTCTTTTGCTTCTTTGTGGACTTTAGAAAGGCTTTTGATACGGTTCCTCGAAACAACCTATGGAATAGATTAGAAGAGCTAAAGGTTCTTTTCAAGTTGAGAGTTGTCGCTATAAGGTTATACGAGAATGTAATTGCCAAGTTAAAGAGCAATGTGGGGTGGTCGAAAGATATTAAGTGTAATATTGGAGTTAAACAAGGTTGCCCCCTCTCCCCTACCCTATTTGGCATTTACATCGAAAATCTAGAAGGTTGTTTAGAGGAAGCAGGCTATGCTGGCACGATATTAGTTGTGATATTCATCATCCTTCTTCTCTATGTTGATGATATTGTTCTTGTCGCAAGGTGCCCATCGGATCTTGATAAGCAACTTAGACTTCTTAAGGATTTCTGCTCTACCATGGGTATGACTATTAACACTGACAAAACAAAAGTTATGATTATCAAATCCAAAAAGGACAATTACACTAATTTTATGTATGACAATAGTTACTTGGAGGAAGTGTCTTCTTACAAGTACCTAGGAATTCATCACAAACTCAACTGGAACTATAGCATTGAGAAAAGGATTAATGGGGGGTGGAAAGCTTATTTTGGTCTTGAAAATAATTGTAAAACGACAAACCTCGTAATGTGGGATCGAAAGAATTTCCTCTTTGAAACTTTAGTCACTCCTGTTATCATATATGGATGTGAGGTTTGAGGTTGCAACATCTCTAGAGAATCCTGGAGAAAGATTGAGCAAATCCAAAAGCGTTTTATAACGTATAACCTCAAAATTAAAAGCAATACACCTTATCCTATTCTCCTTATAGAAGTGGGTCTTTCCGCTATTGAGAGCCTAGCTATGATTAGGCTTCTGTTGTACAAGCACAAACTCAATAACATAGGAGACCATAGACTTCCTAAGCTAGCTTTAAATTCCAATAAAAACCACCTAAAGCTCAAACGAGGTTGGTATAAAGACACTAGGGCCTGGTTAAACCATTGGGAGACCGACAAGAATGTTGCATTGCAAAACATTAATAACATTAAAAATATTGTTACTTCTAAGTTCAAAGAAAAATGTGGTGTGAGAAAGATTTAGCAACTAAAAGAAAATTAAGATATTATAAGGAGGTCGTCAACCCCACCCTAGAAGATCAAAAGTATCTCTCTGTTTTAACTAGCTCAAAGAAGAAAATTAATATAGCAAAGATTAGAACAAACTCTCATGGGTTCCATAGTGAAACGGGTCGTTCGGCAGTTCCTAAAACACCATGGATGGAAATGATCTGCCATCTCTGTGAGAATATGAACATCGAGGATGAAAATCACTTCCTCCTAGAGTGCCGCGTACAACCACATTAAATTGCAGTTTCATAATATTTGTTGCAATACTGACCTTCCTAGCCTTTTACGATGTCAAAATTATAGTGAGCTCGGGAAGCTTCTCTCCAAGCCTTTTGAGCATAAGGATAAAATCTTAAATCAGACTAAATAATTCGTTTCTTTAAGTCTAATAAGCCAAAATTTGGTCTCAATTAACCATAATCATAATAATAATAATAGCCCATCAATAATTTCAAAGTATGTTCACCCTACAAAAACAAAACAGCTGACTTAACTCGCTTGACCAATGTGCACCTAAGGAGAAACGCCGAGTATTTAGTATATTCGCAATGAATTATTATAAATTTTTTTTTTTTTAAAAATGATATTTTAAAACAGTCTACCGACTAAAAATAGTTAAGGTGATTAAAACTGAAATAGTTATGCTATGGTCAAACTTGTAAAAGTATTTTATTAACAGAAGTACAACCAATTGAAAAAAAAGAAGATAAATGATACATTGTTTTAACAGAAACTCAACCAATTAAAAAGAAAAGATAAATGATAGATTGTCATGACTCATAAATGACATGCTTTGCTTTTGTTGTTACATGCTTGTTGCATGTAAGTCCTTTCAAGTTTCAGTGATCTCCGCCGCTACAGTGACACTAATACATTTTCTGCACTTCTGAATGTATGGAATTTCTAGGAAATGACGACCAATGATTATTATTAATATGTATGTATCTATTTCTATAGGATTTACGAGATATTTCAGGCATTTCCTGTACATGTGAATGTATGCAAATTTTATGAAATGAAGACTGCTGTCTTGACTCCCGTGATCGGTTCATTCTTCGTTGTGGGCTCCTAAGGGAGTCCTCCTTCCTCCGTGCATTGGTGAAGGAGTTCTCTTTCCATGGCATTTCTCGTAATGCGGAGATTGGTGCTGTGGACATTATTAATTGGTGCAGATAGTCAAGTCAGCTGTGGACATTATTAATTGATGAAGCTAGTCAAGTAAGTGCATTCAACGATAGAGGAGCAAAGCATGTCCACTGAGTAATTATTAATTTATTAATGGATAATGCTAGTCAAGGAAGTGCATTCACGGATAGAGGAGCGAAGCATGTCCACTGAGTAACGTAAAGGCCATTCCCGCCATCCATCGTCAAAGACTACCTATTTGAATATAGGGTCAACACGCATTTTGCTGCAGCGCATCATCCGATCGAAGGGCCCGGATTTCTTGCATTTCTCCTAACGCGGAAATTGGTGAAGCGAGTCAAGTCAGCAGTCGACATTATTAATTGGTGAAGCGACTCAAGTCAACAGTCTTGTTTTTCTTTTAATAATGGCCAGTTGGTGATCTCACGACTTTTAAAGGAACGACGGTGCATGACAGCAAGACTGCTGACTTGACTCACTCGACCAATCTACGCGTAAGGAGAAATCCATGCTATTTCATGAAATTATTATGAAATACTGTTTTAGCCCTCCACATCTAAGGAATTTTATGTTAAATTTGTTTAGTCTAGCATATAAATTTATTTGTAACCTTTATGACTAGTTAAATTTATTAGCTTAGGTATATAGATTTATTTGTAATATCTATGATGGAAAACAATTTTAAACGAGTTTTTCAGATTTTAAATGTTATACTTTTGTATTTCAATGTTTTAAAATATTTAAAAATTAATATATTTGAATAACTATAAAAATATATATATTTTTAATTTTCCTATATTGAATTTGAAGTCACCAAATTTTTTTAATATTGAATTGAATCAAAATTCGAACTTGGTAATTATGTTTAAATCTAAAGATAAGAATGATAAAGAAAGTTAGATCTAAAAATTTTTGTGATCTATAATGTAGATATAAGTCTTTTGGATTAACCACATTGTTAGGATTTGGTTTTTGTGATCTATAATGTAGATATAAGTCTTTTGGATTAACCACATTGTTAGGATTTGGTCGATTTATGGAACCAACTAATGTGGTTCATCCTCAGTAAAAATAAATTGTAAAGATGCATTATTGCCTAAAGTTAGCCTTTGAAAATTAAGCATTGACAATTTAGTTAAAATATTAAAATATTATATATTTAGATAAAAACTAACCATTATGGAGTAATTAAATATAAAATATTTTTATTTCAAAATTATTGATCTAAATAAAATAATTAAAAATATTTGTTAGGGGATGATTTATTAAATATATTAGTAGAAACTAGTTGTTAGGACAAATTATATATATATGAATGATTATTTATAAATGTTATTGATTATATAGGTTCATTATTAGTTGGAGGATAGAAGAAAAGCAATGTAAAACTATATAAAAGCTAAAGGCTAAGAATTATTACCAAAAAAATCTATAGAATAAAAGGAAGTTATCTCATGTTATATTATTAGGTGTATACATATTATAATATTGCAATAAATATGATAAAACAAAACCTAAGGGGGATCTCGAATATATATTATATAGTATTATCCCATATACTTATATTATTATAGTATTATATAATATTTAAAAAAGAGAAGCTATTTAAAAATAAACACTAATTATAATAAATACATGGAATTAAAGAGCATTAATAAGGATACTAAGGGATAAATGATAAAACCAGAGAAAAAAAAACACCTAGGATAAAGGGGAGAAAAGGGAAGAG
The DNA here is from genome assembly GCA_000404065.3 of Pinus taeda. Taxonomy (NCBI): domain Eukaryota; kingdom Viridiplantae; phylum Streptophyta; class Pinopsida; order Pinales; family Pinaceae; genus Pinus; species Pinus taeda. The sequence goes on from APFE030146941.1 coordinate 140,142, forward strand.
GAATCAAAAAGAGAGGGCCGAAATCGAGCTCTTACTCAATTTCCAACTATCATCTATATTAAAATTTGTGGCATGCCTTTCGATCTCAATCATTTCCCTAAAAAAAACTTATATATAAGGCTTTATACGAACGATAGTTCTAATGCGAAAAGGATTCGTTTTTAGCACCCTGAAAAACCTTTAGGGCTGGTGGAAATCCCGAGGAGGGACATGTGGCAATGACCGTTTAACTCTTTCATTTTCGAATTAAAGTTAGTGGTAGGGTTTTGGTATGAGGTTTTAATGTGTTTTATGGTGTTCTCCCCGCCCTTCGTATTGGCCTCGGGTTTGCAACCATGGGTTATCACACCTACCGAGGGTATTTGGAATCCATTCCTTCTTTGTTGTGGTCTGGTTCGACTCTATGGGTGCTCAGTGCTTTCGCCTGGTTCTTTCGATGGTTGGTAAGCGTTGTGCCTTGCTTGTCCCTCATGGTGTTTTGTTAATGTTGTGCCTCGCTTGTGTTGTGCCTCGCTTGTTCCCTGTGGTGGTTTGTCAGTGTCGTGCCTTTGCTCGCTCTCTGTGGTGAGTCACTTCTCTGGTTCTTGGAGGATTTCAGGTCATTTTTCCACCTGCAAGTCTATTTGTCTCTTTCATTTGGCTCATACTTCGTCTCTGCAAACACAGGTTCTCGCCTTGCTGCTACACAGGATGGCTCAACGAACTTGTTCTCAAGTAATCCTCTTGTTCTGGTTGTAATTCCTCCTTTCTTTTTTGAGGCTCTAACGTTCTGGTTCCTTGGTGAGCAGGAAAAACCCTCTCATGGCATTTATGTTGGGAGAAACCCTTTGTTGCAGGTCTCGACCCTCGTCCTCCGTCGCGGAATCGAACCTCCTCCAGGTAAATCCTCACTCCTCTCTTGTTTTTCTGTTCACCATGTTTTGGTCTCATGGCCTTACCTAACTGCTGCCCTACTTTGTGGTGGTGTGCAAGTCCTTCCAAGGGAACGCTACTCCATGGCTTCATCCTTGGGACTGTTCGCGGGCTTAGGGAAAACCTGGGTAAGGTCTTTCTATGGCTGTAACTTTCTCTTGCTTGCTCTGTTGCTTGTTTTGTCTGTAATCGGGTATAACCCTTGGGGTTTCGATTCCTCCGTGTATGTGTGTGGTTTCAGAGGTTTTCATGCCCTCGCTGTTTGATTAGTATTTAGCCTGTGAACTGTAATTTTTTTGGTTTAAATGGGTTTCAGAACCCTCCACGATTTGAGGGTTATAGATTTTGTATAGTGAACTGTTAAATGGGAAACGAAATGAATGTATAGGAATGCTTGAATGATGAATATAAAAGTACATGGTTTTTTTTTTTGAGGAAAAGGAAAAATGTATTGTATATGTTGGTTTTACCTTTGTCTGGTTCCTGGTCTTAGATGCCTTCTGTTACAAGATTATTGTCGATGCTATTTGGATTCTTAATGAGTTGTTTCACTGTCTTGCTTTCATTTCGATGCCTGAAACATCTATGCACAAGGAAAAAAAATGCCCTTCTTCCTTAATGACAAGTTTTAGAATTGTTTGCTTTTATAGAGGTTCAAAACAATTGTAAATTACAAATTCTGAGCTCTCTCTCCTCTCTGGATAGCAACCCCTCAATGAGCTCTGGTTTTTCTTTTTCAATGCATTATTAGCAGTTTCTTTACAATTGAGGAATTGTTCCTCAGTTACTTTTCAGTTGTCTAACAGTTTCTTTAAACATGTTCCTAACTAATCCTATCTTGATTTGCTTGCCTAATTTTAAAGAACAATGGGTGAGTCAACCTTAATTTAAAATGAAACAAAATAAAACAGAAACTCAAGATGTTTTTCTTTTTGTCCAGCAAAATAAAATAAAATAAAAACATTTCCCAGTTGTCGCCTTTTCACTCGGATGCTCCTGCATCAGCTCCCAAGGTAAATTAAACTCATGGATCCTGTCCTTGAGCTCTTCAATAGAGTACCCAACGCTTTGAATATGGCTAGCATCTAACCAAGAACTATCTTCAATAGGATGACCCTTTCGCTTGACTAGGTACCACAAATATTCTTTCCTTCGAGTCCGTCTGGCTACCTTGGTGTCTAGGATCTTTTCGATCTCTAAAGGCTTTGTTGGGGGCATTTGTTTAATCCATGAATCATTCTCATTCTGGGTGTCTCATGTTCATCTTTTCGAACTGTCTTCTTCATTTGCCACAATGTAGGGGTACAGATCTGCCACATTAAAAATGGGTGAAATTCCTATAGCTACGGGTAACTGCAATTCATAAGCGTTAGCAGAAAACTTCCGAAGAATCTTGCAAGGCCCAATTTTTTCCATTTCAACTTGTTGTATTCGCCTTTAGGAAACCTCTCCTTATGTAGGTGTGTTAATACCAGGTCTCCTACATTGAATTGTACCTCCCACCTTTTCAAATCTGCTTTCTGTTTGTATCTTTGGTTGTTGTCTTGTAAGTTTAATTTCACCTGTTCATGAAGATCGTTGGTTGCCTTTGTGAAATCTTCACCATCAATACTGCTGCACTCTAACTAACCCAAATCCCGTAACTCATGTACTCCACATGGGTGAATTCCGTATAGGATCTGGAAAGGACTACTTCCCATGCTTCGGTTGGGAAAATTGTTATAAGCAAATTTCGCTTGTGCAAGCACACGATCCCACTGGCAACAATTTTCTCCAACCAAACTCCTCAATAGATTTCCTAGAATTCGATTCACCACTTCGGTTTGGCCATCAGTCTGTGGATGATAAGCTGATTTAAAGTTTAGTTTGGTGTCTAATTTTTTCCATAAGGTCTGCCAAAAATGTCCTGTAAACTTAACGTCTCGGTCCGAAATAGTAGACTTTGGCAAACCATGTAATCTAACTATCTTTGTGAAGAACAAATGTGTTACATGTGTGGCATCACTGGTTTTCCTGCATGGAATGAAATGTGTCATTTTGGTAAAATGGTCCACCACCACCATGATGGAATCAAATCCCCGTTGTGTCTTCAGTAGACCTAAGACAAAGTCCAAACTGACTGAGTGCCATGGTCTATTCAGAATAGGTAAGGGAGCATACAACCCTGTGTTCTGGCTGTGTCCCTTTGCAAGCAGACACACTTTGCATCTAGTCACAAACCTCTGTACATCTCTATGCATCTTCAGCCAATAGTAAAAGTGGCTCAACTGATCCAAGGTCTTGTCTATGCCAAAATACCTGGCTAAACCTCCATTATGCTTTTCCTGGAATAAGTTCTCTCTCATAGAACATTCTGGAATACACAACTACCCTCCTTTGAACGTCAACCCTTCCTGCATATTATAGTCTAGCCATGAATTGTTATCTCTCAACAATGGATTTTGGCAAATTTCATAGGCTTCCTTAAAATCTGCATCTGTCTCATACAAGTCTTTAAGATGTTTGAATCCTAATACTTGTATCGTACTTTCCTGTAGGATCAAATTCCTCCTACTTAATGCATATGCCACTTTTTTGGCTTGACCGCTGATGTGTTTCAACACAAATGTAGAACTCTGCAGGTACTCCACCCACTTCACATGTTTATGGTTCAACTTATGCTGCTACATAATATACTGTAACGCAGAATTGTCTAAAAATAAGGCAAATTCATTGGCCAACAGATAACGTCTCCAATGCTTCAGTGCTTGAACCATTGTATAAAATTCCTTGTCATAAGACGTGTACTTATGCATGCTTTCATTTAGTTTCTCACTGAAATAGGCTACTGGCTTGTCCTCTTGGCTGAGTATTGCACCAATGGCTGTTCCAGTGGCATCACAACGAACTTGAAAAAGTTTATTAAAGTTTGGTAATCTCAAAATTGGTTTTTCAGTAATTTTTCTTTGAGCAACTGAAAACTCTTCTTTGTCGTTTTTGTCCAATGGAAATGTTGATTTTCCTTCTTAATGGTGTCCACCATGGGTGCACAAATCCCATTGAAATTTTTAATGAACTTCCAATAAAAACTCTCTAATCCATGAAAACTCCATACCTCAAACAACCTTTTTGGAGACGGCCAACTAACTATGGCTGCAGCCTTTTCTGAATCTATTTTTAGTTCATTCTCGGAAATCACAAATACCAAATAAATTAACTCTTTCTTGAAAACAAAACATTTCTTCAAATTTATCAGTAATTTATTTTGCTGCAATTTTTCCAATACATACCTCACGTGTTGAAAATGTTCTTCCTTCGTCTTGCTAAATATAAGTATATCATCCAGATATACAATCACAAATTTACCAATGAATTCCCTCAATGTCTCATTCATCAAACGCATGAACGTGTTGGGGGCATTGCTCAATCCAAATGGCATAACCAACCATTCGTATAAGCCTTCATTAGTCTTGAAAGTTGTCTTCCACTCATCACCTTCTCGAATTCTGATTTGGTGGTAGCCACTTTTCAGGTCTATCTTTGAAAAGCACGCTGCTCCACTCAAACAATCCATCATATCACCCATTTGAGGTAAAGCAAACCTATACTTGATAGTGATCTCGTTAGTGACCCGGGAATCAACGCACATTCACTACTCACCTCCTTTCTTGGGAGCTAAAATAGCCAGAACTGCACAAAGGCTTAAACTCTCCTGAATCAATCCTTTATCCAACAACCCCTGCACCTGCTTCCTGATTACTTCATTATCCTTCAAACTCATCCAGTAAGCAGCCTTGTTTGGAAAATGGCTCCTACAATAAAATCAATATGGTGACTAATGCTTTGCTTTGGTGGCAACTTGTCCGGTAGATTGTCTACCACAATATCACTAAATTCTTGCAGCATATCCTGTATCTCTTTAGGTAAGTGAGTGAATTCAATATGGATCAATACTAGTTTTGGCCTTCGCACAACTGCATATTTTACCTCATCATCCTCCATCTGTCACAGAAACTCTTTTCCACCTAACAACAATGCTTTTGTCCCACTGGTTTATGTAGCATCCTCTTCCTTCATGGGCACTAGCGTATGCTTTATTCCATCTTTAACGAACTTGTAACAATTTGTTTCCCCATCATGGACGACCTTCCTATCATACTATCATGGTCTGCGCAACAGAATATGGCACACGTCCATAGGCATGGTATCGCAAGTCACCTTGTCCTTGTACTTGCCAATATGAAATTCTACTTCGCACTCCTCATCGACCAGTAGTTGGTGACCTTTCTGCAACCAAGACACCCTATATGGAGTTGGGTGCTTCAACTTCTTCAAACCCAATTTCCCCACCATTTCAGTAGCTACTAGATTATCAATACTTCCATTGTCTATGATTAATTTGCAGCATTTCCCATGCGACTTGCACACAGTTCAGAACAATGCTTTCCTCTGTGTTTGATTTTCTACTTCCTTAGCTGGTTTCAATAATACCTTGTTCAACACCAAGGCTTCCCCGGTTTTTGGCATATTTTCCACTTCTTGTGGTAGTGCCTCCGCTTCATCGGGCTGAGCAACATATGCTCCCCTTTGCCCAGTTTGTTCATTTTTAGGACATTCAAAGGACCTATGTCCCGCCTTGTGACACTTGTAACACTTATGGGCATTTCCTCTGCCTCTGCCATTACCTCTTTCTCGCTGGTATGACCTTCCTCCTTTGGTGTTACCTTCCCTTTCAGTCTGTTCTGAAGTCTTCGAACTACTGCCCTATTTATTGCCGTTAGCAATCCTACCTCTGCCAAAGGTCTACCCCCGGCCTCTGCCAAAACCATGTCCTCTTCTGGCATTCTGTTTCCTAGCAATCTTTTCCTCCACCTTCAAAGCACTCTGATAAGCTTCTTCTATGGTCTTAGGGGAAAGAATACTAATTTCATTTAGGATCTCCATTTGTAGACCATTTACAAACCTCGCTGTTTTCTCAGGGGTATCTTCAACATAACCAGCGCTCAGGTTTAATTTATAAAATTCTTCAATATATTCCTTTATAGTCATCATTCTCTGCCTCAGGTTCTATACTTGTCTATAAAGGGAAATTTGATAATCTTTAGGCATAAATTTTCTCTTCATTCTAACAATCATCCTGTCCCATTTTTTAATCAATGGTTTGTTCAATCTCCTTCTTTCTGCCCGTACATTGTCCCACCATAGTGCTACATGTCCCTTCAACTTGGTGACAACAAACCTGATGCTTTTGTCTTCGCTGATTTCTTCATATTCAACATATTTATCTAGTTCACTTATCGAGTCTAACAATGCCTTTGTGGACAAACTGCCATCATAATTAGAGAGCTTCGGTCTTGGCTTGCTGCTAGCCAACAAAACTGACCTCAATAGTTTAATCTCTGGTCCTTCATCATCTGACCCATCCGTCTTGGCTGTTTTTTCCTCCTCATTGTCATCCCCACTTTCCAGATCTCTACACCTTCCTACTTCCACTGCTGCCAAATGTGCAGTTAAAATCCTAATTTCTTCTTGTAACCCTTCAGCTGCTACTCGTTTGATGGCTCTTCCTCGACCCCTTCTTCCTACCTCCATCTTTACTGAGAGAAAGGAACAATCTACTCTGATACCAAAAATTGGTGGCGATCCCGAGGAGTGACACGTAGCAGCGACCGTTTACCTCTTTCGTTTTCAAATTAAAGTCAGTGGCAGGGTTTTGGTATGAGGTTTTAATATGTTTTATGGTGTTCTGCCTATCCTTCGTACTAGCCTCGGGTTTGCAACCACGGGTTATCACACCTACCGAGGGTATTTGGAATCCATTCCTTCTTTGTTGTGGTCTGGTTTGGCTCTATGGGTGTTCGGTGCTTTCGCCTGGTTCTTGCGATGGTTGGTAAGCGTTGTGCCTTGCTTGTCCCGTATAGTGGTTTGTTAATATAATGCCTCGCTTGTTCCCTCTGGTGGTTTGTTAGCGTCATGCCTTTGCTCGCTCTCTATGGTGAGTCAATTCTCTAGTTCTTGGAGGTTTTCAGGTGGTTTTCCCACATGCAAGTCTATTTGTCTCTGTCATTTGGCTCATACTTCGTCTCTGCTTTGTTTTGTGATGATTGTGTGCTTGATGTTGGGTATGGTGATGATTCGACTCTGCAAACACAGGTTCTCACCTTGCTGCTGCATAGGATAGCTCAGCGAACTTATTATCAGGTAATCCTCTTGTTTCGGTTGCAATTCCTCCATTCGTTTTTTAGGCTCTAACGTTCTGCCTCCTTGGTGAGCAGACAAAACCCTCTCATGGCATTTCTTTTGGGAGAAACCCTTTGTTGCGGGTCTTGGCTCTCATCCTCCGTTGCGGAATCAGACCTCCTCCAGGTCAATCCTCACTCCTCTCTTAGTTTTTTGTTCACTGTGTTTTGGTCTCGTGGCCTTACCTAACTGTTGTCCTGCTTTGTGGTGGTGTGCAAGTCCTTCCAAGGGAATGTTTCTCAATGGCTTCATCCTTGGGACTGTTCGCGAGCTTAGGGAAAACCTGGGTAGGGTCTTTTTATGGCTGTAACTTTCTCTTGCTTTCTTTGTTGCTTGTTTTGTCTGTAATCGGGTATAACCCTTGGGGTTTCAATTCCTCCGTGTATGTGTGTGGTTTCAGAGGTTTTCATGCCCTTGCTATTTGACTATTATTTATCCCGTGAATTGTAATTTTTTTGGTTTGAATGGGTTTCAGAACCCTCCACGATTTCAAGGTTATAGATTTTTTACAGTGAACTGTTAAATGGGAAACGAAATGAATGTACAAGAATGCTTGAATGTTGAATATAGAAGTACCTGGATTTTTTTGTTGAGGAAAAGGAAAAATGTGTTGTATATGCTGGTTTTACCTTTGTCTGGTTCTCGATCTGAGGTACCTTCTGTTACAAGATTCTTGTCAATGCTATTCGGATTCTTAATGAATTGTTCCACTCTCTTGCTTTCATTTCAATGCCTGAAACATCTATGCACAAGTTAAAAAAAAAAAAAAAAAAAAACTACCTTGCTTCCTTAATGACAAGTTTTAGAATTGTTTGCTTTTATAGAGGTTCAAAACAATTGTAAATTACAAATTCTGAGCTCTCTCTCCTCTCTGGGTGGCAGCCCCTCAATGAGCTTTGGTTTTTCTTTTTCAATGCATTATTGGCAGTTTCTTTACAGTGGAGGAACTGTTCCTCAGTTATTTTTCAGTTGTCTAACAGTTTATTTAAACATGTTCATAACTAATCCTATCTTGATTTGCTTGCCTAATTTTAAAAAACAATGGCTGAGTCAACCTTAATTTTAAATGAAACAAAATAAAATAGAAACTCAAAATATTTTTCTTTTTGTCCAACAAAATAAAATAAAATAAAAAAAACATTTCCCAGTTGTTGCCTTTTCACTCGTATGCTTCTGCATCAAAGCCACTTGGATTGTGCAAGAGTTACCCATCAAACTTGTAATTTAAAAAAATTCTGAACAGATTTTAGAGAAATTAAACCCAAAAAACCTATTAGAAAAAACTTCCAAAAAACCGTAATAAAAACAACTCGATGCGAAAATGGCATTAGTCATTTTTGTGCACTCCATTCTTTTAAGTTCTACTTACGTCGACAATGGTGTTTGTCATTTTGTGCTAGTTCCGGATGGCATTTGTCATTTTGAGCCGCCTCGTGGTGAAATTGGTCATTTTGCTCCTAAAAGTCTTCAGTTCTGCCTACCGAGAAAATGGCAATGGTCAATTTGTGCGGCCTAGTGATGCATTTGTGTTCTGTGCATTTTTCATTTAGTGCGGCTTGTTTCTGGAGGCTGCCAACTTTTGGGCTACTTGAGATTAATACAATGAAAATGATATATCTTAAATTTGAATTTTTGAAGTACGATATTTTGATGACAGTTATACGAACATGGAAATTAAATGTATATGCCACTTGTCATTTTGTGCGTGCTCAGTAAAGTAACACTTAGCAAAGTGTGAATGAAAAAACCTATCACTGCAACCGTCCACTCTGATTTCATTTTCTATGCAGTTTGTCAAAGCAGAGCCTATACGAGTTCCGATTTCATTTTCTCTGCAGTTTGTCAGAGCAGAGCCTATACAAATTCGCTGGAAACATAAACATTATAAACATTATGACACTTTGTGAACGTTCTCAAGAGTTAGCGTGCTTTGAAGTCATTTGTAATGACAATGACGAGGTTTGGTCCACATGGGAAACAATTGTGTGTTTCTTGAGGAAGATCACATAGCATGTACTAAACCTAAAAGCTAGTGAGAAAGCGCGTTAACATAAGTGCGTTAATTTTACATTATAGACTGGTATAAAATGTCACAAATTCACCAATAAAATAATGGAAATTTGGTATGACTTTTGCCAAAATAGTGGAAATTTTGGGAGATTTTGGTTACAACTTTTAAGCTTTAGGATTTTGGGTGCCGACGAGGTTTTTAATGGGGTGAATCTATTTCCATAATTAAAAAAGCGATTCAAACACCTCTATGATCAAATTTTTTGGAAAAAATCATTGAATTAAAACGAAAAATAGTTTTCTGGGAAAATTTGTGGTCTCAATAGACAACGCCTTATAAAACCTTGTCACCTACCTACAGAGAATGTATATGGTAATTACTTCTCTATATTGTAATTACCTTTGGCCTATTAATATTATGGTCTTTAAAAGTTATCCATAACAAAATATATGATAAGTCAAAGTTTAATATGGTTAATGACTCTATTTTTTTATTTTCTATTTTGATTTACCGGAATTATTATTATTATTATTATTATTAAAGAAAAAAACAACTGTTATATATATATTCCAATTTACATGTTTTAATGTTCTAAATATTCAATATGCTCTGTGAGGTCCATAGTACAACATCACATAAACATCATTGTGGAAGTAAGACCTATTTGAAATATATATTCTCGATTATTACTCTTTTTCACTTTCGCATGTGTCAATTTTTCTTTTGCATGTGTTTTTTTTTCTTCTTATTTTTACTCTTTCATGTGTCGCTTCGATTTTGCATGTGTTGTTTTTAGTGTCTCTTCATACTCTCATACCTAGCACACTTTCTGATTCTAGTCAACACTTTTGTGGCATAAACTCGCACCTTAGCTGTTGCACTTGGAGATTAGTGTCGTTTTAATGTATACTTATTGGTTTTGGGTATTTTGCATATAATTCCTACAAGTTTTATTGTGTATCTGTGTGTTAGCATGTTCGAGACCTATTTGTATACCCTTTCGCTCTCTCTCATTTCAGTGATCTTACACATAGTCAATTTTGGAGTTCTTCCTTGTCCTCACATCATGCACAAGTTATGAACAAATTCAAATTTGAACCAAGTGATGAGCGCATTGTGCACTTCCAAGCCTCAGTTGTGAGACTCATGTCTCCTAAACCTGTGCCCTCTACCCACCTTGAGGACAACTACCTTCATAAGAACATTGTGCGTCTCTAGAGCATAGTCACCCAACATCTTGCTACTTACACTTCCCCTCTGTGTCAAGCCTTGATCATGATCCAGGTGGATACTAGTGGCTACCTGCCTATTCCACCTAAACCCCCAAGTCATTTTTATTCGCTTACTTGTTCATTTCAACGTTTACTATTTTTAACAGTGTTTCGGGTCTTGAACTTCAAGCGCATTTTTGACTCCCTCAACGACGTTTTTTTGGGGTTTGCGGCAGGCCCGTGCACCTATGGCAAAACCTGTAGTACTTAGAAAGACCTTTCCAACAAGGTATCATACGCACCAAACAGAGATAATATGACCAAGTAACGACCTCGTGAAGTTGGTTGCCCAACTGACCTCAATGGGGCCCATAAACTCTTGGTGTTACATCTCATGGGGTTAGGGTTTTGCTTGTTTACGGTTTTCTCATGTTTTCCAACAATAAATATGCCCTTTAGCCTCACTGTAACACAGTTCAGAAGCACGTAGCCACCACATCTCTTCTCAAAGATAACTTACCATCGCTCGAACTATCTTATTTCCATTCTGTTTGTAAGCATAGTTCATTATTTTTCTATTAGTGAAATGAAGTGTTTTTATGCTGCATCTCTGTGTTTATGATTATATATATAATTTGTTGTATTCATGTTTAAGTTCGGATCAGTGGTATCAGAGCGGTCTGCTCTTTCTCTGTGTTTTTTTCATGTCCTTAACAAGGTTAGGGTATAAGGAGCTAGGGCTTGATCTGGTTGAACCATTGCAAGACCAGCCTCGCAAAACCGACCATTTCCCATGGCAGAAGAAAAGAAAGACAATGGGATAGGAGATCCTTTCAAAATGTTGCTCGAGGAAGCCCTTGAGCACAAAGGGACACGATGATAGATAACTTTTCCCAGATCCTTCAACGATTACCCACAGGTGAGGCATCTTCAGCCAACAGCCACTTTGGAGGCACTACTCCTTTTAAGGTACAAGTTAATTTCGATATTCCCATATTTGAAAGCCTGATAGATAACAATGTAAACTTTGAAACAAAAAATATAAACTCAGAACGGGAACTCTGGCAAAAAACCCCCAAAACAACATGAAAAACAATGCTAAAAATGAAAAGTGTTGATGTTGGAATAACACTTTTTTTCTAGGGTAAATTTTCAATATGTTTTAAAAATGGCGTGAAAGCCAATTTTTTGTGCAAAAATTGTCCCAAAAACGCCCTCAAAATGAAAAGTGTTGATGTTGGAATAACACTTTTTTTTTTCAAGTGTAAACTTTGTGTCAAAACGAAAAGTGTTAATGTTCGAATAATACTTTTTTTTTTCAAGGGAAAATTTTCAACATTTAGAAATAATGACGTAAAAGATTTTATCATGACTCTGAAAACTATTAATATTTCAAAAGGATAATGAAAACATATAAAAAAGAGAGATTAAAACAATGAAAAACATAAAACAAAAAAAACAAAACGTCAATAAAAAACAAAACGTCAATAAAAATATATATTAAAAACAAAACATAAAAAAACAAAAAATCAAATATATTAAAAAAGACAAAAAGAAATCAAACATAAAAAGAAAAAAAATCAATC
>APFE030146951.1:9215-57181 GCA_000404065.3 Pinus taeda
AAAATGGTGTTTTCATTTCTCAAGTTAAATATGTAGAAGCAGTGTTGAAGAGATTTAACATGCAAAACAGCAAGGCAGTTGTGACTCCAACTGTAATGGGGTTGAAATTGACCAAAGAAGACAACAACAAGGATTTTGATCCAAAATTGTGCAAGAGCATAGTTGGTAGCCTTATGTACTTGACTACAACTAGGCTGGATATTATGCACGCTGTGAGCTTAATCTCCAGATTTATGGAAAGACCGAAAGAGACTCATTGGCAGGCAACTAAGAGGATTCTGAGGTATGTGAATGGAACGAAGGGGTTTGGTATTTTATACTCCTCTTCTGAAAGTTCCATGTTGACAGGCTACACTGACAGTGATTGGGCTCGAAGTGTTGATGATAGGAAAAGCACATCGGGATATGTGTTTCATATGGGATCAGGAGCCATCTCATGGGCTTCCAAGAAGCAACCAGTTGTGTCTTTGTCAACAACAGAGGCAGAGTATGTGGCAGCAACAATAGCAGCATGCCAAGCAGTGTGGCTGAGAAGAGTTCTCAGAGATTTGTGTCATGAACAAGAAAAAGGCACAACCATTTACTGTGACAATAGCTCGGCAATAGCATTGTCTAGAAACTCAGTTTTTCATAAAAGGACAAAGCACATAGACACGAAATTTCACTTCATACGTGAATTGGTTAACAATGGTGAGATTGTTTTGCAGCACTACAGAACAGAGGATCAGTTAGCTGACATCTTGACAAAACCATTGGGAAAGAAAAGTTTTGATCATTTCAGGAAATGCCTGGGTATGCAGAAAAACCCAGCAGTAGAAATTAAGGGGGAGTGTTGGAAATTAATTCCAATTGCAGCATTAGTTGAGCAAAAATAGCAAATCACGTCTCATCACAAATCGCATTAATCCCTTCACTTGTCCTCCGCACTGTGACGTGACGCGATGCGATCGCAGAATCGTAAGTTATGCCCTGCATGTTAAGCCCTCTGCTTTGTTTTCTGCAATTGCGATACCGCGATGTGATATTATCGCACATCGCAGATCGGCCATTTCTCACTTTGTCTCATTCTCATGATAAAGTTTTGTGATGCGATCCCGCCACTCATCTGCTGATCTGATGTCCATATTTGTTCCCGTCAAATGCAAGTCACCGTCATACTGCATTTACGTTTATGTTCCCAAGGAAGAAAGTTGGCTTTGCGCCATAACTAGTCACCAACAACATTAAAGAAAAAAAATGGTCGAGAAGGAAAGAACCAGCCTCGTGTCGTCCGCAACATTTATCAGTTACTAGTTTCCATACAACCGACTCAAGAATTACAATTGAGACTCTATCAAAGAGCTAAAGCGGTTGATGGACTGTTATGACCCCTAATGTACTATATATGTGTAGACACAGTAGAGAGACAAAAAAAAGATAGACGAGAGGTAATGCACAGCAGTGTAGAGAGAAAATTCCTTTCGTTGTGGAACTGAAGCGTTCCTGTTTGTAATCCCTCTGTTCAGAGGAAGACTATTTTGTAAACAACAATTTTTTTTAATACAAGCTTTAATTGTGTGTTAAAGATCCTGTATTCATATCAGAGCGTTGTTCTCTGGTCTTTTGTGTTTTGGTATTTTAGCAGATAAAATATCTAACATCCGTGTAATCGGTTGCCTCTGTCTGCTATGTTAAAAGAAAAAATGGAAAAATATAAATCTCGTGTGTAGTGAAGAATGGGAGCAGGTCGATTGCAGTCCACAGAGGTGGTGCCTTGATGTGGAGTGGGCTCGGTCCCGTGAATTCCAACAAAGATGTGGACTGGTTCTCATGGAGAAGCGGCCGCGAACATGACATGGGAGTGCCACGGGGGTGACCTGCTACCGGATCGATGAACCCACGGGTGGATGTGATGGTTGAGTGTACTGGGCTGGCAGCGTTTGATGCCGCAGAGGTATAGTGAGTGGAAGGAGAGTTCTGCGAGAGACCAACCACTTCTCACTTCCTCGCAGAAAACAAATGCGCGTGTCTGTAGTGGTGTTCAAAGAGCGGAAGGAGAGTCAATGAATGGAGAAGTTATTCGTGCAAAGGGAGAGCATTCCGTTCTTCGTGGTAGTGGCCACCATGTTGAGCGACCAGAGAGCAGAACCCCAAAACTTGCAAGATAGAAATATCATTTGAAACCATGAAGGCATAGGCAACCAAAGGCAGAATAAGAGATTACGAATAAAACGGAAAAATGTCTACAAATGCCTAGAAATGAAGAGGTGTTTACGATATCCGAGGAAACCAAGGTAAATTTTAATTTTCATATTGATTAAACATGGTGGTTGATAAACATTAAATTCTAATTAATGAAATATAATCTAAACTATTTTTGGAAGATGAAATTAAGCTTGAAATACAACATTTGAAGATTAGATAGTTTTGCAGAAGAAATGAGAATTTTGGAGAAGTGACTAACAAAAGATATAAGGAATGAAGACTGTAGAGAGCTTGCAGAATTAATTGAGACGAGTTTGTGATAACAAATTAGAGTGCCATATAGAAGTGGCATGGAGGAAGAGTAAATGCAATAGTTAGTGACCTGTCGCAACAACATGTTTTAGTGAAAGAATAGTAGTATATACTAGGAATAAGACAAACTGGACAAGGAGGTTAATGAAACGAGTATGTTGATGAGGAGGAGGGTGTCCAGGAGAAGGTACAATAGAAAGAAAAGGAAAACTAACAACAAATGACAACTGGCTGTAAGGCTTTGCATCGATAAAGCTAGTGGAAAAGAACAACATAGGATTTGGAAATCTGGAAAATTGAAAGAAACAACAATTGAAAAAGCATGGATGAGGGGACAACTACACCATAAGCTTTAGGATTCTGGATAATTAAAAAAATAATGACACATGATGAGGAGGTCACTAAGATTTTCTACTTTGGTAGTTTTGGGTACTTTGATGCGTGAGCATCATAGTGTCCAAGGAAATCAAACTTTTGGAGGCAAAATGCCAAAGGAAGCCTCTCGACATTTGAGGAGGAATTCACGTTTTGATTTTCTTTATTTACTATATAAATTCTAGGGATTATGCATCATTTTTTTAGAAGAACTATCGATATGATGAGTTGTTTAGATAAGGAAGATCCTAAAGTTCGTACGAATTGTTCGAGTGATTTTAGGATCAACCAGATTGTAGGATTAGTTAGCAGGATATTATGATCTGATTTTTTTTTGTTTATTTCCTATTTTGTATAAATGCCATTTAAACCCATGGGGAAGTTACAGGTGTTTTGTGGCCAAAGGAATGTAAATCAAGCCAAGAGAGACGAGAATATGGAAGAAGATGTATGCACATAATCATTGATGAAACCGTGTTTCATATCATGGTTAGTTTTCTGTGTAAGATTTAATTGAAGAATTCCAGACTGTAATCTTGAATGGTGATGTATTTCTGTGAAGTTTTATGATTTGACCTGTGCATAATTAATTAGTCAAGTAGATGAATATAATGTTGCCGGGGAATTTGTATACAATTCCTATTATGATGTTTCATACATAAATTGTGATGGTTGAATGGTTTCTGGTAGAAATATGCGATTTCTATAGAAGTGTTCAATCGCCCTTTGAAGTTGACTTGATGGCTGTGATAGTGTTGATGGGAAAACAAGTTGTGTGTTGAAACTGAAAAATAACTTTGTTGGGAAATCGACGATGAAGTTGTGGAATCTAATTTCATTTATGAGATTATGGATTGTTAACCTACATTGAGCAAATTCAACATTAAATTGGGTTTCTAGGTTGTGTGTTGGGAGGTTTAATTCCTACAAAATTTCTAGAAGTGATCATAGTGATCATAGTGATGAAGGTAATTTGCCATTGATGGTGTGTTCAGAAGAGCACGAGTCTGTTAGAAAAGAGTGGATTGTTCCTGCATTGAACTGCAATACAAAACGACAAATTCTGGTGTTGAGTTCGATGAAAAATGCGCTTAGTTGAGTTAAAGAAACATAAAACTATAAATGTATGGAAGGTGCAAATGAGCTTTTAGATTACAAGTGTTTGTAAGAGTCTGGATATGATGAAGGGGAATAGCTATCTCAAATCCTTGAAAGACCCAGAACACACAGCTAAAGACACAAAAAAACAACAGGCGATTCTTTAACTCTGAGACATAAGTTTACAGAACATCAAAATTCCAAACGTCGAAAGACATCTACAATGGTTGTCGATTACTACCATGCAACTATCACTACAAGGCTATGCAGCTACAACCGCTTTACAACACTGACTGCATTTCGCTTCTATCCCAGATCAACTACATTTATAAAAAAATTAATTCAGTTATTGAACCTTTAGGTTGAAAGAGCTATGACGGTGGTGCCCCTTCGACGCTGAACAGGTCATGGTAGTGGTTCCCTTTCAAATCTAAGGAAGCTGTGGTGGTGATGCGGTGTGCAATGAGGCGGTGACTGTGCATTGGAAAAATGGCGTAATTATCTCTAACACTCACACTTAAATATGTCTCACAACTTCTAACTTTGACACAATTTAAACATGTTGGCTAGTCTAAGTCTTAGCTAGGCTTACAATGACTCAAAAAATATGACTGTACATCAACTCTTTAATTAGATTTCATTTATTTTTTCTTTGAGATCTTATATCCTCTGAACTGTTTCATCTTTCTTTTTGTTGTAGGCTCCAAATTTCAGTTTCTTCAATTGATGTCGTAGCTCTTCCAAAACATAGAAAATCATTTTAGGGTGTCCATGGATGTCCTTTACTTCTTCAAAAATCTACTCGTCTGTGGATAGCTCCCACATGTCATCTTCCATAGTTTGCTCTTCATCACAAATTTTTTGATTATCAATTTGCTGCAACATAAGTTCATAATATAATTTTATCTCTTCAATATTCCAATACATGAAAATTTCATTGACATTTTCATTTTCAACATTGTCCATGTTATCTTCAACATTCATCATTGCAACTTCAATGTAGACTTCATCAATACATGGTTTCAATCCGTGCTTCAAGGAACTTTAATTCTTCTTCAAATTTTGTTGTTTCATCTTTGTTGCTTCTAATATCTGCGCACACAAAATCAATGTTACATTTATATGAAAAAACATCTTCACAACCATATTGGTTCTATTCTTTCTTCTCTAGAATGAGAGCTTTCTTCTCTTCTTCCTTCTTTGACTCTTTTGATGCCTCATAATCTTGATTCTCCACCTCTACTTCTGCGAACATGTTTTCTTTCACTTGGTTTCCAAACACAAGTGGGTTTGTAGAATTGAGGCTTCTGTGATCCATCCTATTTATAAGAAGAGCTTCGGCGTAAATCACATCAAAAAGACATTTGTCGACGCGTTTCGAACCAACCAGTGTGGTTCATCGTCAGGACAAGTTGAAGACACATATTTGGCTTAGCAAGTTAAATAGACTGAGCAGAGACTCCAACGGCTACATAACGGCTAATTTGGACTCCAAGGTCCAGGTCAAAACTAAATTAATAAATGTAACATTCTTTTTATTTTTATAATTATTTTTATTTTTATAGTACTAAGTTTTAATAATATATAATTCTATTTATATAAAAAGTAAAGATAGGTGAAATAGCATCATAAATATATTAAATGTAAAGGTTATCCTATAAATAAAAATGAATTACTTAATAGTCTACTTTTATGGTCAAAATTAATCCTAATAATATTATAAAGATATCAATCAATATAAGGTAAGCGAAGAGCTGCAAATTATTAATTTATTTACTAAAAATATATCTAAATTTTATGGTACACGAAGAGAATTACTAACCCTTATGGTTGATTTACAAGGTAAAGTTAGTTTGTTTATAATTTTCTCTTTATAAAATTGTTAATATGTTAATTAGAATGAATATCGGGAAGTTCTAAACTCTAATAATAATAATATAAATATAATATATATATATATAATAATTAATAATACCATATAATAATATATATATAATAATACTAATTATAATTAATTAATATATATATGTATTTATATTATTTTTAAATCGTTGACTAATGTCAAATTGTTAAAAGATATCTAGATATGCTAAACTTATACATGGCTAATTTAACTAGATGATTAGATGCCCAAATACAAGTAATAAAATGTAATAAAGATAAGAATATAACATAAATAAAATTATAAGGTAGAATAAATAGTAATTAATTATGTAAATGGGTACATGAAAATAATAAAATGTAATCAGGATAAGAATATAAATAACTAAGTAAGGTAGAACCTAGACTAAACAATAATTAACTATGAAATAATGTTTCTATGGCCAAATAAGAACATATTAATAAGACATTTTTGTTGCATCATTTGCAACCACTCATCACTAGTTAATTGTTATTTATCAAAGTTAACAACAACAAATTCAATTGTTGGATGCACTGAACTAGTTGCTTCCCCATTGGCAACATTATTTATGCCAAAATCAGCCCCTGTTGATAACACACTATCAACATTGTGACCCACTTTCAAGTGAGATTCACCAAAGTCTTCATCTTTTTGTAGATTCGTTGCAACAAATCCATCTTCAGTTTCATCTTCAAACACTGCTACAAAACGTTGCACAATTTAGTATGTTTGAATTGATTACTCCCCCTTGCACCAAAATTTGATTCCAAGGTCTTCCATGCTTCCTTGGAAGTTGTAGTTTTTGCTACCTTGCACAAAAACTTCTCATCCAATCCTTGTTTTATAAAATTCAATGCTAAAACATCACATACTTTATCATATGTCTTATTAAACTAGTACTCAATTAACTCTTTAGCTTGAAGAAAAGTCAGCATTTTGATAACCCAAAATTCAAAATATTTACAAGTAAACATAGGAGGTGATAGAAGATCAAAGCTACACCAATCACTGACCATCTCTTCTTCATATTTTGCTAGACTTCTCAGTTCCTCGGCTTTGGCCTCAATTTCTATAAATATGGCAATGATTTTTCCACCCATGAGTGTTGTATTTCCTTTGTCTTATAGTTTTTTATCTCATTGCACAAGGCTATTTTCCAAATCACCCTAAAAAAATAAATATGATTTTCAATATACACACCACCACATAAAGCACAATATTCACCCAAAACATTATCATATTTAACAAAACACCCATTTTTTTTTACAGACAAACAAATCTCTTCAAATAAAATCCTTTACCTTTTTCTTTTAATTCTCTTTTAAAACATCACTTCAAAATTCTATTTTGGAACAAATTTTCGATCCACTAATTAAAATAATTCTTTTCTTATATGCTTAATTTAAATAAACACACTTCTTATTAACCCCTTTTTCTTATATGCTTCAAATCATTTTAAAAAGAGGTTCTGATGAATTTAAATAAACATGAGCTCAGGATACGCACTTGACGTTCACTTTCCTTTAACATCTGTCAAATAAAAAGCCACGAAAGTCGTTTGCAACACAACCACAATGCAACCACTAAACTGTAACGCAACTCTTTGCTTTAGACCTTCTCAATATCAGGAGGGATTGGTGGCTATGAAACCTTACTAAATAGTTCTTTCTTGACCAACGACAGTCTAAACAACTGGCCGCTAGGGTTGCCACCTTTTCCTTCAAAACAGATTCCAGCATACTAATTTAGCCACCACGGGCTCCAACGAGGGCCTTTTCCAACAACTCCAACAGTTCAAACATGAGCGCAATCTCCTGAAAGATCAATGATAAGAACAATAACCCAATCTCGAACAGCAATACAGTCTGAGTCGATCTCAGAAGTGTCCATTCCATATCATAAAACAAAACACCATCCTACTTAAAAAATCCTAGGCCTGCTCATAGCTTTAATAGAGCGTATCAACATGCCCTTTACAAATTTGAATTTTCATTTATAAAGATAGCACTGAGGAGATTGGATACCCTGATAACGACTGGTCAAATTAAAGAGACCACACAGGGAAAGAATCCACACTTAAATAATCAGAAATAAAAACATCAGTGTTGGGAATTTATGATAACTCCAGAACAAAAAGAGCACATAATAATGCTCTGTTTTTAATACAGGGAAGCAAAAATTATTTTCTGAAGAACAGAGTTTCACACATGCACAGAGAACTTGTATTCATTAATAAAACTATTGTTACAAAAGAAAAGATCTTCCTCTCACAAAGGGATTTCAACAGGAACGCTTCAGATGCAGTTCCAAAAAAAAATATTTCACTCTGTCTCAGCTTGAAAATCAACACTGCTGTGTATTACAAGAAAAAACATTCTGTCTCTGCACTATTGTGCATTAAAAAAAAAATCTTTGTCTCTCCTTGCAATTTTTTTTACTGCTGTGTGTAAATTTTTTTTCTTACATAGCTCACGCTACGGCATCTCACATATTACATTGCATATTCAATGAACAACAAACAAAATGATATTACATTTTTCTTGTGCCACACGCCCGTGAATAAAAAAGTAATAAAATTAAAAACTTTACCTACATTTACCAACCACAGTAAATTTCATTAATTACTTCACATGGCGATAAATTAATTTCTCATCCTTCACAGGTGAAAATATCTTATCGGAATTGAATGTGTGGCCCATCAATCTGGTTCATGGTTCCAATATTTGACAGTTGAATCTAAACACTTGCAAAACTCTAGCTGTTGAAGTTGGCTACCGCATTGTTGCCCGTACGCCTCAAGAGCCAATCTACTTGCCCGCTCCATGAACTTTCATGTCTCTTTATACATTGTTGATCGGAAGGCTGCCAAGATTAGTTTGAAGAAGGTGCGATATGCGATAGTCAACAGATCGCATCGGAACATCGCAATGTCGGGAGAAAAAAAGGGCGGGGCCTTAACTTATGGGTGCGATATGCGATTTGCAATTGGATCACATCGCAATATCGTGTCGGAAAAAAAAAATCAAGAGAACCGTCAGAGGCAACGGCATGGATGCGATTTGCGATTAGATCGCATCGCGAGAAAAAGAAAAAAAATTGTTTGCAATCGTTGTTTAATGGTGTTGCAGTTGAAATTATCGTTTCAACACTCCCTTTAATTTCAATTTTTGGGTTATCAGTCATACCGAGACATTTCCTCAAGAACTCAAAACTTTTCTGTCCCAATGGTTTGGTCAGAATATCTGCAACCTACTCCTGAGTTCTGCAGTGTTTTAAGACAATTTCTCCATTGTTTACCAATTCCCTAATGTAATGAAACTTTGTCTCGATGTTTTTTGTTCTCTTATGAAACACAAAATTGTTGAATAATGCAATAGCTGCGGTATTGTCACAAAAAATCACAGTTCCTTTTGCTTGCTCTTGGCATAAACTCTTTAACATCCTTTTCATCCAAATTGCTTGACATGTTGCTACTGTAGCTGCCGCATGTTCTGCCTCTATTGTAGACAACGCTACAATAGACTGTTTTTCAGAAGCCCATGAAATGGCTCCTGAATCCATGTGAAAAACATAACCAGATGTGCTTTTTCGATCATCTACACTTCCAGCCCAATCACTATCAGTGTATCTAATTAAATCTTAAAATTCTGAAGTAGTATATAAAATGCCAAACCTTTTAGTACCTTTAACATACCTCAGAATCCTTTTTGCTGCCTGCCAATGTGCTTCTATTGGCCTATGCAAGAATCTTGAAATTAAACTAAAAACATGCATTATATCCAGCCTAGTTGCAGTCAAATACATGAGGTTGCCAACTATGCTCTTGTACAAACTAGGATCAAAATCCTCGTTGTAGTTCTCTTTGCTGAGTTTTAATCCCATCACTGTGGAAGTGATTATTGCTTTGCTCTCCTACATATTAAATCTTTCCAACACTTCATTAACATATTTCGCTTGGGAGATAAAAATCGCATTTCCATTTTGTTATACTTCTATTCCTAAAAAGTATCCTAGCAAATCCATGTCAATCATTTCAAATTCTTCTTTCATGACTGTCTTAAAATTTTCAATAAGCTAATCATTATTACCTGTGAAAATAACATCATCAACATATAACACAACAATTAGCATTTTACCATCATTTTCTTTCATGTAGAGGGTGGGTTCTCCCTCACACTTCCAAATCCATTTTTAGTAGATAGGGATCTATTCTACTGTACCATGCTCTTGATGCTTTCTTCAGCCCATATAGAGCTTTCTTCAATCTGCACACTTTGTGCTCTTGGCCTTTTTTTTCATAGCCTATAGGTTGTTCAATGTAAACCTCTTCCATTAACACTCCATTTAGGAATGTTGATTTCACGTCCATTTGGTAAACTTTCCACTTGTTTTGTGCTATTATGGACAACACTACTCTCATAGTTTCTATTCTAGCAACCGGTGCAAAAGTTTCCTCATAGTCTCTCCCATACTGCTGCTTATATCCTTTGACAACAAGTCTTGCCCTATGTCTTTCTATTTTGCCTTCAGCGTTACTCTTGGTCTTGTAAACTCATTTAACTCCAATTACTTCTTTTCCTTTTGGTAGTACAACTAAATCCCATGTCTTATTTCTTTCTATGGCATTGATCTCCTCATCCATAGCTTCTATCCATTTTCTATCCTTAATTGCTTCTTTGAAATGAATAGGGTCATTAACATGACAATATAAAACAAACAAAGAATTCATACCTTCATGTGTTGCCTCTTGTTCATAAATGTCACTTAAATTTATGAACTTCTTACCTTTTTGATTCGGTGTACAAGTGCTTGAAGAAGCACTTGAAGTTTCTCCCTGTGGTGTGCTTGGAGAAGCACTTTCATTTCTTCTCAAGGGTGTTTTTTGTTGCCCTTGTGTTGGTGCTGTTGTTTGGGAATGTATTTCAGCCATCTCAACATCATCTTCATTATGAGACAAAGAGTTTTTAACATTCATTGTTTTCTCTATGCTTCCATCCCAAGCTTTCTCCTTAATGAACTGAATGTCTCTACTCACAATAAGCTTCTTGGTGGATGGGTTATATAGCCTATAAGCTTTGGATTCCTCACTGTATCCAATGAAAATACATTTCTCCCCTTTGCTGTCCAACTTCTTCCTTAGTTGATCTAGAATGATTGCATAAGCCGCACATCCAAAAACTTTCATGTGGGTGACTCCTTGCTTTGTCCCACTCCATGATTCTTCCGAAACTCTTTTTATCACTGCTTTTGTAGGGAATATATTCAAAATGTACACTGCACAGTGTACAACTTGAGCGCAATAATCATTTGGAAAATTCTTTGCCTTTAACATACTCCTCGCCATATCCATGATTGTCCTATTCTTCCTTTTGGCAATTCCATTTTGCTGTGGAGTGTACCTAGTGGTAAACTGCTTATGAATTCCATTTTCTCTACAAAAATGTAGAAATTCTTTGGAGATATACTCATTTCCTCTATCAGTTCTTAGAACTTTGATATGCAGTCCACTTTGGTTTTCTACAAGTGCTTTGAAATTGCAAAATATTTCAAACACTTCACTTTTGTTCTTTAGGAAATAAACCCAAGTTTTTCTAGTAAAATCATCAATGAATGTTAGTATATAGTAGCTTCCTGCAAGTGATAGAGTTTGCATCGGTGCACATAAATCTGACTGGACAATCTTTAAGGGTGCTTTTGCCCTTATGCTTTTCCCAGATGGAAAACTTTCTCTGTGTTGTTTCCCCAAGATACAACCTTCAAAAAGGTTGTCTGGTTTCTTCATCAATGGTAATCCTCTTACCATTCCTTTTCTATTCAACAAGTTAAGACCTCCAAAGTTGAGATGTCTAAATCTCAAGTGCCAGAACCAATTTTCATCTTTTGGTTTGCTTTAGAAAGCCTCTTGCGTCACTGCTGCTATTTCTTCTCTATTTTTTAAATTTGCTTTCATTCTGAGAGAGAACATCGTGTTCCTTGCCATCTTCACTTCAGCAATACATTGTTCGTTGGGTGTTTTATCTATGATGGTGCATACATCATTCACAAAGAAAACATTGTACCCATTTTGAACAAGTTGTCCAATACTTAAGAGGTTACATTTCATTCCAGGGACATAATAAATATCTGTTATGGTTTTCTTTTCACCTTTCTTTGTTAAAACATTTACTTCTCTTTTTCCCATAACAAAAACTTTACTATCAGTCCCTAGTGTGACTTGTGACTTCACACTCTGATCTAACTTAGAAAACGGGACTATGTTTCCTGTCATATGGTTACTGAAGCCAGAGTTTAGAAACCATACATCTTCACTCTTTGCTTTAGCCATATCATATGCTAAAAACAAATTATCTTGGCTGATATTTTCTCTAGTGAGATTTGCATTAGTTCTATTATTCATATCATGCTGCTTCTTCCTACATTCATTTGCATAATGCCCATATTTTTTACAACAGTGACATTGGACATTGGATTTATCATACCTTTATCCTTGAGCATGATGTTGTCCACTTTGTTAACTGTTGCCTTGGCCTTGGTTCTGATTTGGATTGCTGCTTCTTCCTTGAGCATTTTCTGGATTGTTTCTTCAACCTCTGTTTTGTCTTCTGCCTCGTTCTCTCTTGTTTCCTCTGCCTTGATCTCTTCCTCTTCCAAAGAACATCTAGGTCTTAAAGGCATGCTCTAGAGATGAGTTTTCATTTCTACTCAATCTCTGCTCATGTGTTATCAGTGCATGTAGTTTATCAACTGAAAATTTAGTGAGATCCTTTGTCTCTTCTATCGTGGTGACAATCACATCGAACCTTGAGGTAGGATCCTCAATAGTTTATCCACAATCCTCCTCTCTTCAAGAATCTCTTCATGAGACCTTATCTGTGTGACCAGACCAATCACATGTGTGAAGAATGAGTCAATATTATCTGACTCCTTCATGTAGAGAGTCAAAATCTCTCCTCAACAACTGTAGTTTTGTTGTCTTCACTTTCTCCATGCCTTGATAGGTTATCTTGAGAGTTTTCCATGCTTCTTTGGATGTCTTGGTTGTTGGTTCTTCAAAATCATCTTCAACAAATTCCCATAAGTCTTAGGAAGCAAGCAAAGCTCTCATAGTTATTGCCCAATAGTCATAGTTTTTCCCATTAAATTGTGGGAGCTGAGTATTAAAGATACCCATGTTAGTGTTGGCTCCAGTCATTCTTGCACTCTTAACTATGTTTTAAAATACTTGCCAGTGCATTTAAAATAACTGACTGTGCTCAACAGTAACACAAAAAAAAGATTGAGAAATACTTTGGATTATTTCTTGAGTGAGTCTTCACTCTATTGGAGAAGCTGCTAAGCTGCTGCAACAAGAAATCATTCCTTCAGCTTCTTTGACACCTTCAAAGAGGCTAAACAAGCTCTGATACCATGTTGGGAATTTATGATAATTCCAGAACAAAAAGAACAGAGAATAATGCTCTGTTTTTAACACAGGGAACCAAAAATTGTTTTCTAGAGAACAAAGTTTCACACATGCACAGAGAACTTGTATTCATTAATAAAACTGTTGTTACAAAAAAAAAAGATCTTCCTCTCACAGAGGGATTTCAGCAAGAATGCTTCAAATGCAATTCCCAAAAAAAAAACTTCACTCTGTCTTAGCTTGAAAATCAATACTACTATGTATTACAACAAAACATTCTGTCTCTGCACTGCTGTGCATTAAAAAAAATATCTCTCCTTGCAAATTTTTTTACTGTTGTGTGTAAAAAAAATAAAATTTCTTGCATAGGCTGAGCCTATTGCGTCTCACATATTACTTTGCATATTCAACAAACAACAACCAAAATGATATCACATTTTTCTTGTGCTACACTCACGTGAATAAAAAAATAATAAAATTAAAAACTTTAACTACATTTACCGACCACAGTGAATTTCATTAATTACTTCACATGGCGATAAATTAATTTCTCGTCCTTCAGAGGAGAAAATATCTTAACGGAATTGAATGTGTGGCCCATCAATCTGGTTCATGGTTCCAATATTTGACAGTTGAAACTAAACCGCTGCAACAACTCCAACTGTTCAAGTTGGCTGCTGCATTGTTGACCGTACACCTCAAGAGCCAATCTACTTGCCCGTTCCACGAACTTTCCTGTCTCTTTATACACCGCTGATCGGAAAGCTGCCAAGATTAGTTTGAAGAAGGTGCGATATGCGATAGTCAACACATCACATAGCAACATTGCAATGTCGGGAGAAAAAAGGGCGGAGCCTTAACTTATGGGTGCGATATGGGATTTGGGATGTGGGATTTGGGATGGGATCGCATGGCAAGGGAAAAAAAAATCAAGAGAACCTTCAGGAAAAAAAATCAAAAGAACCCTCAGAGGCAGCAGGCATGAATGTTATTTGCAATTAGCCGGCATCGCCGAAAAAAAAAAAACTATTTGCAGTGGCTGTTTAATGGTGCGGCAGTTGAAATTATTATTTCAACAATCAGTTGATATTCAAGTCATCTATGTATCGCCAACATGATTTGTTGGCTTGAACGACTTCACTGCAACTCACGGGATCTCAGATTTCAGGATTCATGCTTACACACTCCAGCAGCTACGGCTACATCTAAAGTTAGAGGGATTGTTCAAATTCTAGAGGTGCTATTCCAAGGGAGCCGTATCATCACCAATCTGTGTGTAGTCTGGAGTATCAGGCGGCTGGACTGAAGGTAAGGCTACATCTAAAGTAAGAGGGATTTAAGCATGGTGATTTATTTTACAAATTACCTAAAGAGATTCGACTCCTCGAGGAATATTCCATTTTCAAAGCTAAATGGTAATGTGAGGAAAATTCATCCAGTTTGTGATTGTTTATGAATTATGCAATCTTGAATGCATGAGCAAAGTATGGTGAATGCGAAACGTACATATTGTGCCCAGTTCATGGTTGGAACAACGGATTGTACACTCAGGGTTTTATACGGAAGTGAATTAACAGAAACGTTCCAGACCTGTGGACAGATCCAAATAATTGATGACATAGAAAGACGCTGTAAAGTGCGGGAAGAGAATGGTGTTGCTTTTACATGTGAAATCTAGATCCGGTAAAATTAGGTGGTTCTGTTAACTAATATTGGGTTCCTGAACTGAACAGGTAGGATATTTATTTAATTACAGGTTCTCAAATCCCGCAGGCATACCTTTATTTTGTAGAAGATAAGGGTCAGACATGGAAAGTCCAGTTGAAACAGGATGATGAACCTCTGGGTGTATTGTTTTGAGCACAACTGGAAATACAGTAATGTGTTTTTTTAAACTGCTGCAATAACACACACAGAAAAGACTTGGCAGTTCAACATGAATGATTTGGATTCATAGTTACAAGAATTCCACTTCCTATAACTCAGTTTGAGAAAGAAAATTTATGATAGTGAGGTGGTGCTGCTGGAATTAATTGCTTGCCACCAGTTTATCCGGCATCTCTCTCACACACAAACAAGGATGGTTTCAGAAGTCCCCTATAATGAAAATGGTTTCAACAGAGTTAGATCAGAAGATTGAATTAGAATCTATTCTACGAGAGATGGTATTTATAAGACTGAGATCACATAAGACGTCATGTAGATTACAAAAATTAATTGAAACTTAGCCGGGATGAGTTTTAGCTACTGAATTGAATTTTTTTTGGGTCTCTTATCGATATGATTGATTTGAGTAGATTAAGAACGGAGGTAGCTATAAAGATTAGTTTGAACTGAATATCTAATTATAACATGGATATGATGGTCACCAAAGGAACCATTTATTAATAAAAACACAGGCGAATGATAGATTAATATAATTTCCTTTTTGCATTTGAAGAAAATATACTATTAGAGTCTCTTGCTCTCTATCTCTGTATGGGTGTTTGCTAATGGCTGGGACCATCATTTTCGTATTAGAGCAAGAAGCCATGAAGAAGGCAAGGGAGCAGGTTTAGTTGGTGCAAAGGGAGTTGAGCCGGGAAGTGGCTTTACAAAGATATAGATGTAGTCTAGGATGAATAAATGCTACGATTTCCAAAGTGTTACCGGGAATACTTATAACGACCTACATCATCCGGATGTGGTCCAACTGTTAAGTGGGCAAGTTTAGTTTCGAGAGTCTTGTGATCCATGATCCAATAATGAGAGGACTATATATAAATCTAAGAGCTACTCCTCAATGCTCATAACAACATGCAATTTATCAATTTGGCGATAAAAATAAAGCCCCGACTTTTGAGGAGATCTCTGTGGGTTTGAAATTTCTCATGATTGCGACACAACTGTTTTCTGACGCTAGTGTGAAATCACACATCTTTCCTTTCATTTAAAGGGGATTCATTCCCTGTGATTTGTTGTGGAAGGAATATTTCATTTTGTTAGTTGCACCGGTTATGATTAAAACGATGAAGTAGCCCTGACTTTTTAGGAGATCTCTGTGGGTTTGAAATTTCTCATGATTGCCACACAACTGTTTTCTGATGCTAGCGTGAAATCACACCTGTTTCCTTTCATTTAAAGAGGATTCCCTGTGATTTTTTGTGGAAGGAATACCTGATTTTGTTAGTTGCACCGGTTATGATTAAAACGATGAAGTAGACATTGATGGGGAGTTATCTCGTAACTATGAAGGGTCGCTCACAGTTCCCTATGATATTGATGATTCTAAGTAGCCGAAATAGCTCTTCATTGTATACCACTACCCTATGATATTGATGATTCTAAGTAGCTGAAATGGATTCTTGACAAAGAGAACGCAATCTCATTGTATACAACTGCCAATGATGTTAAAAGACAATTATTGGAATGTTAGGCAGCCCCGGCGTACGAAGCCAGAGTTCGTCTAATCGAAAATAATGATCGTGTATATTACTTATTTTTATTTATAGAAAATTGATTGGAGAATTTTGTAGAGAGTGTACAGTGTTAATGTGAGGAGCTCCTAGAAAACAAAGATAAATTGCAAGAACTTCATGGGTTGGCATTTGATTGAGTGCAAATGCTCACGCAATGCAAATCGAATCTCTCTCGATATGGCAAGAAATGAAATGATTTGAAGGTTATAAGGAAATAGTTGAATTGGCATGTGAGCAGAAAAAGAGCTAGTGATCATTCTGGGCACAGTCGTGGCAGTCGTTGACATGAACTTTACATACGTTATCTCCTGCGAATTGTGTTGTTTATACCAGAGATTTGATGATGTGCGTTCATCTCACATCTAAAGCTTACGGTCACAAACTCATGTCCATGTGTGGCATATATTTATGAGGGAGTTGAGTGGGAAAAATGCTAGAACTCAACTCACAAGGGCGATAATTTTACAAAATGCTACCATTACAATTATTTATGCATGCAAATCGCACAGCAAGAAGGATGCAAGGAAACACGCCACCATCTATAAAAACAAACTATTAAATAGGGGTTACTTGCTAATGAAAAGTTTTAATTTGGGTAAGTATTATATATATGTAAATATATGAAAATATATCAGTAAAGGGAAGTTCTTCTAAAAGATCAATAGTGTTTCGCTGAGTATTTTTTAAATTCCTTAAATTGTAAAATAAATTTAAAGATTCTAGTTGGTGGATGTAAATAGCCCCATCATGTGAATGTTAAAGTAAATTGGAAGTCATGAAATATGGAGAGGTTGGCCTCTTTCCACACAGAAAGATGAAGTAAATTTAAATGGAAATAAAAGTTAGAGTCAAAATCAATAATTTGTTGATGTAATGAATCTAGTCAATTTAATGTCCAAGATAGAGTCGTGGAACATGATAATGATGCATTCATTAAGCTTACCAAGTTAAGATCATAGTTTACTTTGTTGTGCCTTGATATTACTTAAAGAAGAAACATGTATTTGGTATGTGTGTAACTCCCAAAGATCGAAGATCAAAATATCAAGAAAATTGACGAGGAGAGAAGAAAACACTAAGTCCATGAAATAGAAAATGACAACTAAAAGTGGAAGCAAGAAGAAAATTAAAAATGAAAAAGAAAACAATTGGGCAGCAAGAAGAAGCCCCATAGCTATTTAATTTTGAAATGTGAAGAGTTAGAAGAGGATAAAAGAATACAGAGAAGGCATAAGGTGAAAAAGGACAATAAATATGAAAATATTAGGTTCAAAGAAAGAGACAACCAAGGTGAGGTACCTAGCAAGGTGAGAATGACTTGCTAAGGAGGAAGAGGCATATTAAGTCTCAGAGATATAAGAAGAAAAACATATTGAAGAGTAGATAAAGTTATAAGAGGTTGATAATAAAAGAAAATGGATAGCAAAATGAAAGGCCTAGTAGAAGAAAATTGTTGGAGAAAGGTGAATGAATAAACAAATGTTAGAGGATTTTTGGATTAAACAAATGATGTCGAGGAACAAAAGAAAATTGTAAAGGAGGAATATAGAGAAAAGAAAAAATGGAGAGGAAGAAATTTTAAAGCGGCCTAAGGGAAGGGAGAAACAAAGACAAGGATGAACTTTTGATCCAACATAGACAAGAAGAAGTAATTGAAGCAATGTAAGAATAAAATTGGTCTGTTTTCAAATAAAAAATTACATCCTTAAGCATTTTACTGCACCTACCTAAATAACGTTTTTGAACATGGTATTCATCCAATATTTCTATAAAGGATAGATTACCTTGAAAAGGAAATTTGAAATTGTATGTAATTGAGTGAAATGATGATGTCAACCGTAATGAGGAATGTTTATAGAAACATTTGTTATGTTCAAAAGTTGAAGGTGATCTAAAAACCTCTTTGTAGAGCGAGCTTTATGCTAGACCAAAAATGAATTGTTAAGAGAGATAATTTGCTAAAGGAAACAAAGAAGTGACAAGTAAGGGGGAGATTTATGATAATGGTAATAATACAAATTTGAGGTAGTCCACCAAAAGGAAAAACGTGATAGTAAGGGAATGATCATTGAGGACACGATAGCTAGGGGTAATCCACACAACCTCAAGCAAAGGAAATTATGAAACAAAAGTTTGTGAGATGGTAATTAGAGCTAGAGGAAGAGTGATTTATATGAGCTAATCTACAAAACATTGTAGCAATATTAATGACCCTATGGATATGATCCCATGAATAAATCCTTTGTTCCATTGAAATATCAAATAGGTGCCTTTATTTCTGTGTATATTGGGGAGTGAAAATATTTAGAATAGTTGATCTTTGAGAAAAGGCTTCCTAGTGAAGCCATGGGTATAACCATTGGTTTCCCATGTATTCTAGTGGATGGTAACTTTTTTATATGGAATTCAATAATGTTGATTTTTTATACTTAGGTAGAAGATGAAAAATCATGAAAATAAGAATGAAGAATGAAGAAGATGAGAGATCACCAAATACTAAAGATAATGACTACCAAAGGTAAAGAGCATAGAAGATAAATGAAGAGGGGACCAAATCAATGAGGATTGAATATATTAGTTATGGGGGAGTGTGAAGGAATAACTCCTACATGTGATCATGAACAATTTCTAAATCAAATGATGGATTTATAATGATGTAGAGTAAATTTAGAAGTTTGTATAGGAATGAGAGATGGCGACAAACTACAGAAGTTAGGGATTAAGATATCTTGACTTAACTATGGAGATATTGTTGATATAGTTCTAGATATGTTTTGAACTAATTATATAATCATGAAATAACACATATGGTCACCTATGATTATATCATGGGACCACTTTTATTATAGAAACAAATACTAGAGTTTATCTATTTTGGAATGTATAATCCTAGTGTCCCTTTCTTCATATTTGTGTTTCTATGTTTGGTAATGTTGGGTTCCATCAATATATAGCCTCATTATTGATTTAGTTTTCCACTTCTTTCTATTAGTTTTATAGACATTCATTACATTGTCTGACAAGTTTATTTTTCATTGGAGCTAAATTATACAAAGGATATCCAAAATGGTTTAGAAAGATGACTATACGCGAAAAATGTATAATATGGAAAGTACTCCATAAAAGTAGCATGATCATAGATTTCTAATTTGCTCAACAAAATCGACCAGTACAATTGAGGAAGATGATTCTACTACTATGAATATTCATATGACTATACAATAAGAATTAGTAGACCATGCACTACGGATTTTCATGTAGTGTAATCCTGTCAAATATAACACCATGATAAAAGAGGTGGAGTCTCATGATTGAAATGTATTATACTAAGTTTAATTTTTTTCCAAGCAATGTTTTTATGAATATAGTCTAACTAGTATAATTTTTATGCGGATTTAAATTTAGATTTAGTATAATTTTTATGATAATTTAAACCTAGATTAGTAAACCATTTGTCAAAATTCATTATTACTCTCTATACTAGGTTTAAGTTTTTTCCAAACAAAGTTTTTATGAAACTAGTCTAACTAGTATAATTTTTATGCCGATTTAAACTTAGATTTAGTATAATTTTTATGATAATTTAAACCTAGATGAGAAAACCATTTGTCAAAATTCATTATTACTCGAATATGTCTCCTTATATGCTCAATGGTTTATAAATAAATAAATTATTATGTTGCATATACTTGCATGTACTGTGTAGTCTTAGCCATAAAGTGCATTATTACATGGCATGTGTTGCATGGAGACTTGTAATTTATCCGATAACATGGGAAATATTATGGATTTTCCTTTTTTTTTTTTTGTGTAATTTTAACTTGTATTACCTCAAAATAACACATTATAACAATTCATTGATATGCACATCACATGATACTATATATACTACATTCCTAGTATTAGATCACGTGATTGATGATGAATTATTTATTTTCTCCTCTTCTCTTACAGTTGTCAATCCAGTTAGAGGAATTGTCGGGAAAAACTTTGGGTGGCACAACAACATCATTTCTTTGAGACAATTTCATAGCTAAAGGTTCTTCTATAAGTTCAATTTCCTTATCACTATCTAGATTATCTTATTCATGGGTATGCTCTTGCCCACTCATTTTCAAACCCACAACTATGGATGAGTCTCTTTCATTTGAAGGATGGCCCACCTCTACAGAGTGATGAGATGGTTAAACATGATGCTAGGGTAAGTTTGAAGGAGTTGATTTGGTGGTAAATGTCTTATGTCATTATGGGTTTTCTTGTTTTTTACCTGAAGTTCTCTTGGACCCTTTTTCTTCCTTTGGAAATTTCCATCTATGACACGTTTTCATAGATTTATGGGGGGGAGGCTTCTTTTCAAAAGGGAAATTCATTTTGAAGAGGATTGGGTTATTGGAAAATACTGCAATGGAAAGCGATGCTTTCATAATCCAATGGTTGCAAATAACAACTACCTCACCATTTGAGAAGGATTTTGTTTGTCAAACATTTACTGAGGTGGACTTCAACACATATATAAATGTACAGAAAGATTCCTTTTGCAAGCTTGTCCATGTCTATTTTGATGAAGGAACTTAGCAAATCTCCCACCTTGGGTAAGATATCTAGTTGTGTCAAATGGATGGGTAAGTTAGGAAGCTTAAGTCAGACTAGGGTTTCCAGAGCCATGATGGCAAGAGGATTAAAATCAACAAATCAAGGTTGTTGTGAGAGATGAAAAAAACCTTAAAACTAGGTTCCTCGATAAAAAACTTTCTACGAATTCTCAAAAAATTTTAAGAGAAATGCAAAGAATCCTTTTGAGAAAACATGTTATTCTATATTCTATGACCAATTTTGTTGTATCTAATCCTAAAGATAGATATGAGGGCCAAGATCTATTAAAATGGAAATAATTGCATGTCATTCTGTTAGGTCCCTATAACACTAGTGATTCCCCATTACTATTGTCATTGTATTGCTTATTGTTATTGTTGTGCCCCTATTTTCCCTATATTGTTATTATTGTACCCCATATAATCCCACTATTGTTATTTTTGGTGCCTTTATATTATTATTGCTAGGTCGGCTTGGTTATACTGTGTCCCCTTATACTCCTATATATAGAAAGGAGGTTTTGTCATTTCAATGACAAAAGAATTGTTCATTTGTGTAAGGTAAAGGAGGTTGCCCCTCAAAGAGTTTGAATTATAAGGTGTTGACCTATCTTTTTATCTTTTTGTTAGCTGGTTTCCTAACATTTGGTATCAGAGCTTTGGATTATGGGGTTTCGCTACTCCAAATAGGTCAAGGTAGCATTTTCGCTATAAATTTTTTTTTTCTGCAACATTTCAGAAGTGAAACAAAAAGTCCCTTTCAGACAAAATCGTGCTCAATGTCGGGTCCAAATTTTAGAGCTTGTCTTGCTATATTTTCAGAGATATGAGCTGAGGAAGTTAGGGATTTTGCAAGCTCTAGAATTTAAGCTAAAACAGGTCATCATGGCTTTTCTCTATAACTCTTTCTATATGATGTTTTAGAAGCCAAAACAAAAACCCGTTTGAGAAGAAATGGGACTAAATCTCGACTCCGAATTTTAGATCCTCTCTCACTATATTTTCTGAGATATGGTTTGAGGAAGTTAGGATTTTGCATATCCCCGAATTACATTCCAAATAGGTCACCGTAGGAAAATCGTCATAATTGTTTCTTTGAGAATCAAATTGAAATTTCTTAAGAAGTTATAGAAAGAGGACGGACTATAGTTTCTTGTATATATTTTTGAGATCCAAAGGTGAAGACAGTGACACATGGCACTTCATACAAGTTCGCTCTTCTAAAAAGGTATATAATCAGGTCATCCTGGGAGACTGTGCATAAATCTTTCTTAGAGAATCCAATTTCGATCAGATTGGTGGCACTAGAAGGAGGACACAAAGGGCTACAACAGGTCGCGATTTTAGAACTGGAAGAGTTGAAATTACAGAAATACATCAGATTCAATA
This sequence comes from Pinus taeda, assembly GCA_000404065.3. Taxonomy (NCBI): domain Eukaryota; kingdom Viridiplantae; phylum Streptophyta; class Pinopsida; order Pinales; family Pinaceae; genus Pinus; species Pinus taeda. The sequence goes on from APFE030146951.1 coordinate 31,929, forward strand.
TCAGGCTCGTACGATGTGAAAAAAAATGATGTATAGTTTTTTTTTTCAATTTTTGCATAAGCTTTGTTTGAAAAACTAGTTTGAAGGAACTCAAAGGGCATAGTGAAGCATTATTACCAATAATTGATGCTCTGAAGAAAGAAAATGGAAAATCCTAGTAAGCAACCTGAAAGCTCTGGCATGACTCATGAAGAAGAGGAAGAAATGCAACATGATATATCAAAATTATGAGACCAAGTACAACTAATGTCTCTTGCACAAAAAGTAATAGAAACTAACATGAATGATTTAAAGAAAGACGTAGAAGCTAAGATGGATGGTTTAAAGAAATACGTGGAAGCTAAGATGGATGGTTTAAAGAAAGGCGTAGAAGCTAAGATGAATGTCATAGAGGCTAAGACGGATGGTTTAAAGAAAGACATAGAAGCTAAGATGAATGGCATGGAAGCTAAGATGGACGATGTGGAAGCTAAGATGGATGGCGTGGAAACTAAGATGGATGATTTGAAGACATATTTCAAGACATGCATGGAAGATTTGAAGACAGATTTGACAAAGTTTCTACAATAAATTCTTACTAATGGAGAAAGGGTAGTAAAGGAAACTCATGATTAAAACAAAATAAATGTTAATCATGATGTCATAGGCTCTAATGTTGGATCGAAGAACCACCATGTTCCAAATATCGATATGAGGAAGTTTGATGGAAAGGATCTCGGAACATGGATACTACAGATGGAGCAATTTTTCGATCTCCATAATGTGCAAAACACACGAAAGGTACGCATTGCAACTTTATATTTGGAACCAAATCAGTTTGTATGGTGTCGATGGCTTTGCTCTCGTAAAAAAATTGTCACTTGGGCTATTTACAGATGAAATGATAGCACATTATGAGGATACAAAAAGCAACACTTTTTTTAGCCAATTGATAAATCTCAAGCAAAAGGGTTCAATGATGGAGCACATTGAGGACTTCCAAAAATTGAATATAAGGGTAAAAGATATTTCAGAGGAGCATAATATTGATATGTTCATAGGGACTTTAAAAGATAACATCCAACATGAAGTTCGTCGTTAGGAACCAGATTCAATAGAGAAGTCATTCAGTTTGGCAATAAAAATGGAAAGCAAAATGATGGCAATAAGAAAGCCTACCACTCACAATCATAAAGATGGAAGTGTTGCTACCCCTAACCATCCACAACCTACAAGGTTGACACCACAAAAATTGGAAGAAATAAGAGCAAAAGGGCTTTGTTACAATTGTGATAGCAAATACTCTAAAGGTTATAAGTGTGCTGAGAAGAAATTATTTTACATAGATTATGAAGAGGAGAAAAAAAAGGAACAAGAACGTCAAAAGAAGAGGATATACACCAGGAACAAACCCTAGAAAAAGAAGAAACGAATTCGACCATATCTTCTAATGCATTGGCTGGAATTACCACTCCTAAAACTATCAAGATAGAAGGCATATCAAGAAGAAAAAGGTAATAGTGTTGATTGACTCAGGAAGTACCCATAATTTAATTCATTATAAGATAACCAAAGAATTTAATTGCTTCCTATATCCAGCACCAGAGTGTCAAGTGATGGTTGCAAGTGGAGGAACCATAAATTTCTTAGGAAAGTACCATAATATCAAGCTATCCATGGGATTATATGTATTGAATAGTCCAATGCTTTCCATTCCAATGGGTGGTGTTGATGTTGTATTAGGAGTCCAATGGCTACAATCCTTGGGTACAATAGCTTTTAACTTTCAAGAGATTTTCATGAAATTCTCTTCAGAAGGAAAGGAATTTGAATTAAGGGGTATCGCAGGGAAATCAGGAAAGGTAATCAGCTCTAATGGAATGAAAAAGCTTCTAAAGAAAGAACAATGAGGCATAATTGCACAATTATGTTCACTAGAGGTTCCCACATCGAAATCATTCATTTCTCCAGATCTCCAAAAAGTGTTGGAAAATCATTCCAAGGTATTTGAGACTCCTAAAGGCCTCCCACCTATTCGTAATCATGATCAGGCTATCAATTTGATTCCAAGAGGTGTTCCTCCAAACATCAGGCCTTCCAGATATCCCTATGTCCAAAAGAGTGAAATTGAACATATGGTTTCAAAAATGTTAGAGGCTCGTATAATTCAACCTAGTCAAAGTTCTTTCTCTGCTCCAGTAGTATTGATTCACAAGAAGGATGGATGATGGCCAGATTGTAGCAAACTCTACAAGATCACTATTAAAGATAAATTTACCATTCCTGCCATTGATGAATTATTGTATGAATTGCATGTATCACTTTACTTCACCAAGTTGGATCTTTGTTCAGGATATCATCAAATTAGAATGAAGACTGAAGGCATTCCAAAAAAAGCATTTAGAACTCATGAGGGTCATTATGAATTTTTGGTCATGCCTTTTGGCCTTACTAATGCACCTTCTACATTTGAAGGTTTGATGAATTCCATTTTCAAACCCTTCCTTAGAACATTTGTGTTAGTATTTTTTGATGATATACTAATCTATAGTATGTCTTGGAAGGATTACGTCCAACATGTTGACATGGTGCTCAAACTATTAGAGGAGAAACAATTATATGCAAAAATGTCCAAATGTTTCTTTGGAGTAGAAGAGGTGGAATATCTGGGTCATATTGTATCTCATGAAGGAGTTAAGGTAGACCCTAGAAAAATCAAAACCATTAAGGAATGGAAAATCCACACATCCATAAAGCATCTACGAGGATTTCTCGGGTTGACAGGGTATTATCGCAAGTTTGTTAAGAATTATGGGAGAATAGCAGCACCTCTAACAACATTATTGAAGAAAGATGCATTCTCATGGACTCCAGAAACAACAAAGGCCTTTGAACATCTTAAAGAGGCAATGTGCCAAGCACCAACCTTAGCTACATTAGACTTCACAAAAACCTTTATTGTGGAATGTGATGCCTCGAGAAATGGAATTGGTGATTTTTTAATGCAAGAACGAAGACCCATTACTTTCAAAAGTCATCCAATCAAAGGAAAGTATTTACACAAAGCTATTTATGAGAAGGAAATGTTGGCAATACTACATGCACTTAAGAAATGACAACCCTACCTAATGGGAAGACACTTCAAGGTAAAAAAAAATCATGATAGTCTTAAATACTTTTTGGAACAAAGATTATCTTCAATAGAGCAACAAAAATGGGTCACAAATATGTTGGGCTATGGCTTTGAAATCTTCTACAAAAAAGGGAAGAAAAATGTTGTGGTAGATGCACTCTCAAGAAAGGATGAGGATGTGGAAGCATTTCTTTGTGCCATTTCTATTATCCAACCAGATTAGATAAACTAAGCAAAGGATGAATGGAAGAACAAAGAGGAAGTGTGGGCACTCATTCAAAATGTACAACAAGATCCCAGTACATCTGATACATTTAGTTGGAAGAGTGATTCGTTTTGGTAAAAGGATCGGTTATACCTATGTAAGAATTCCCAACTCAAACAAAATATTCTTAACGAATTGCACACCTCTCCTTTAGGAGGGAACTCAAGGTTTCTAAGAACCTACCATAGGGTTAAGAAGGATTATTTTTGTGATGGCCTTAAATCAGATATTCAAAGTTTGTGGCAGAATGTTTGGTTTGCTAACAAAATAAAGTTGAAACAATTAAGACCTAGGACTATTGCAACCCTTATATATTCCAAGCCAATGTTTGGAGGAGGTTTTAATGGATTTTATCATAGGTTTACCTAAGTCAGAAGGAAAGAATGTTATCATGGTGGTAGTTGACAGACTTACCAATTATGCACACTTTTGTACATTATTTCATCCATTTAAAGTGAGTATATTTTCTATTGCATTTACGGAAACAATTCAAAAGCTACATGGAAACCTAAAGATTATTGTAAGGGATAGAGATCCCATTTTCACTGGAAAATATTGGACAAAATTATTTTCTTGTCTTGGGACTCAGTTAGCTCATAGCTCATCTTATCATCCTGATCGGAAAACTGAAATAGTAAACAAATGTTTAGAAGGATATCTTCGTTGCTTTGTATCTGATAAATAGACACAATGAGTCAAATGGTTGCCTTTGGCTAAATGGTAGTATAACACTTCCTTCCATACTGTAATAAAAATGACCCCATTTATGGCACTTTATGGATATCATCCACCATCTGTCACATCATATTTAAGAGAAAATTCTAAGGTTCTAGCAGTGGAAGATCACATCGAGCATCGGCAACAAGTTCTCCAAGTCTTAAAGGATAACCTTACCTTGGCGTAGAATAGAATAAAACAACATGCAGATCAACATCGCAATGAAAGAAGTTTTGATTTAGGTGATCTGGTATTCCTACGGCTACAACCATATAAACAAATGTCCCTCGGGCAAGCTAAGAAGGATCCTAAATTATCAACAAAGTATTATGGTCCGCACAAGGTGTTGCAAAAGATAGGTACTACGGCATACAAATTGGAACATCCTGCAACTTCTTGAGTGCACTTAGTTTTCCATGTTTCATGCTTAAAGAAGGTTATAGGTGACAAGATTCCAATTCAAACAATATTGAAAAAACTTGATGAGAAAGGAAAAATCATATTGGAACCTAAAGCAGTCAAAGAAACAAGAACTCGACAACTACGAAATCGATCAATTTCAAAGTATCTCATCAAGTGGAAGAGCTTACCCGTTGAATATTCCACATGGGAGGATGAGAATCTTATACAGAAGCACCTAGAACTACTCAAGCATTGAGGACAACATTTTTTTGAAGGAGAGGGGCATGTTAGGTCCCTATAATACTAGTGATTCGCCCATTACTATTATCATTGTATCCCTTATTGTTATTTTTGTGCCCCTATTGTCCCTATATTGTTATTATTGTACCCCATAGAATCCCACTATTGTTAGTTTTTGGTGCCTTTATATTATTATTTTCAGGTCGGCTTGGTTATATTGTGTCCCCTTAGACTCCTATATATAGATAGGAGGTGTTGTCATTTGAATCAGGGAAGAATTGTTCATTTGTGTAATGTAAAGGAGGTTGCACCCTCGAAGAGGCTGAATTATAAGGCATTGATATATCTTTTTATCTTTTTGTGAGCTGGTTTACTAACACATTCATAATCTACTACAATGAAGCTGGATAAAACATTTTTCACTTCAAGAGATGGAGCATCGATTGCCTGATCGATAACAAATGTTGACCCTAATAGGTCTTTGGGGTTCAAAGGTGAATGTCCTAGCTTAAGGGCCTCCTTAAATAACTTTGGTTGGGAAGAGGAATACACTACCCATCCCTTAGCTCCACATCTCAATCTATAGACCATAGGCTTCATTGTTTATGCCATACTCTCTGAGGGGTTTTAACTCATTAATTTGCCTTCTACCATATAAGAGTCGAAAACTGCCAAAGGGCAATTGCTTTTGATCCCCAATTCTTATAGCAAGTGAGGAGACTAAATCTAAGGGTTTTACCAACAGACGAAAGGAACCATCTAAGAATGGTCTCATAAAGGATGGGAAATTCATGATATTCGGGGTATAAAACTTCATTTGGCATGCAAGAGAGACTATGTAACAGAGAATAATTTCTCTGATTATCAGTTTCATTGCCAAAGTAAAAAAAGATATTCAAATCAAACCTTTTAAGAACATTTCCTTTGTAATAATCCAACAAATCTCCCATATCACCAACTATAGAGGCCCAATTGACGAGAGTGATAGATCTAGGATTGATTGCATCAGTGGTGGAAACCATAACACCATAGAATGGTTTGAAAGTGAACATGATGGGGTTAGGTTTATTTGAGGTGATGATGATTGCATAAGTGTTAGGGGTCAACTCAAAAATCTGATCTAGCATCAAGACCTTGAAATAAAAGAGTAGGAAGTTACAAATGATATTTACAAATGCTTTGGTTGTATTCAATACAACATAGAGTTGAAAGAATGATACGAACAGATTCATTTTCATGAATATAGAAAAGGATTTTCTAATGTCACTTGGGGCTCTTAGGAAGGCCATCTTGAATCCAGAAGCCCCGCCCTTTTGATCTTCAAACCCTATGCTCAAGTATACGTTCATTCTGCAAATCTAATTACTTTGGATTGATGAGGTGGGAAACATCGTGCGAGATGCAAGATTTCTTTTGTTACCCATGGCTTTTTTAATTTCCTTGATTTTATTAATGTATATATCCTTTCCTTTTACATTTGAGAATAGGGGAAATACATGTTTACTCCCCGTTTACTTGTACAAACTAGATCAATGAATGACATGAAGTTCATTTTTCCCACTTTGATCACTATCGATGTGCCCAAAGCATGGGTATTATTCTAGAAAGTGGACCTAAGCCTTAAAAATATAAAGAGGCCTATAAGCTACCAATTTCATATGCGATTCATAAATTTTAGGTTCGTTCTATTAATTATTATGTTAGGTATTATAGAAGTTATGACATTATGATTTGCTTCTTCTTATACAAAGTAATGACCATTTTTATTGTAAAGGTTTGATGAAGAACTATTGGAAGATGTGATTGAAGACAACTCAACATTAGATGTCCTTGAAGAGTAGAAAATCAAAGGATAAAGGGTTCCAAGTTACCCCAACACCCAAATGTATAGATGTAATATTTTCAACATAAAATAAAACTTCCCTTTATCCCATTTTCACCTACCAACATGCCTTTCAAATCCACTCCATATTATGGACGTTTTCTTGTCATTGGTTTTATGTTGTTTGCTAAACTAATCAAATAGATGTACAAAGGTTTTTACTTAGTTTTTTCAAATGACATATAGGGTTTTACTATCATAGAGTAGAGAACATGTCTTTGTGTGTTTTTTTAGTTAATTGGAACTAACATTCTTCATCCTAGTTATCCACTAAAAATTACAAGATTTTAAATGAGCACAAGTTGGATATTCTTCTCTACCAGTTTTGTAGAAGTTTTAGTTACTTTCTTTCCTCTCTATCATAGTAAAGTAAAAATTGATATGTTTGTTACTAATGAGTCAACTAATAGGATCTAGTAATACCAAGTATAAAAAAAATCTTCTTAACAAAATGAAAATAATGTCAACTATATTCTTAAATATTCACTATTATAAAATTAACACTTCCTAATCACACCATGATCATCAAAATAATAACTCGTATATTCTTATTACAATTTTCACTATTAAAAAATTAATAGTGCACTAATCACACCATGATCATGGTAATTTTAGTCCAACATTAACATTTTCATGTGCATATTTAATTTCTGCTACATAATATAATATGAATAATATACCTTATTTATATGTCAATATGATTAACAATAATATAAAGAAAATAAAAATAATACTGTGTGTTATTGTTAGTAATAAAACATTGTTGTTAACGATAAAACAATAATGATATGAAAGTAAACACACACGGTATGAACACCGAACATCGATACAATCCTTTGCTGTAAAATCATTAAGAAAGAGGGAAAAAGAAACAATAAATCCTTTGGACATTCAAGTAAGCGATATTAAAATAGTAAGTTAGACAAATCCATAATTTATCAAACCCGCGACAGATAAATTCACTCTATGGCCGATAACATAGGTTAAGGAGATATCTCACGAGAAATCGTGAACTGCTGAAATATCGCCACCGGTAGGTGATATTTGATTTTGTATAGTTCACGTGAGCATACCGTGACACTTAGATAACACAACTTATCGTTAAATCAAACAATACTTGGGCCTGGTTTTTCTATGTTACAGACGATAAAACACCATCTACTCTCACGGCAATAAACATAAACTAAGCATATTCAAAACTAAAACCAGTACGGAGAACAATAAAAGTTGCACATCATTAAATCTAAAATAAATTAGGGTTGAATTTATAATAACCTTGGTGTACAAACTTGCAACATGGTGCATATTGTCAACCCTTTATTGCTAATCATGGGTAAGTTTATTGTAGATTAAATTGAAAAGCAGATATTTTTTAATGTAGATTTTAGAAATATTTTGGAATTTGAAATTTCAAAAAAAGTCAACTAATTGGTTTCTTATTTTACTCTGAGATTCCCAAAATCTGGGATCAACACAAGTTTAACCGACAATCTTATGGATTGAGTTTACACTTCATTCCAAAAGAAATACTAGTAACTGTCCGTTTATTTAAAAAAGAAAACAGAAAAATAATGCGACTATCTAATAATAAGAAAATATTAAGCACTATCCACTACTGCTTCATTACCTTACATTTGCATACTGTCCATTAAGTATCACTGTATTTTTACCTAATAAAAGAAATAGAAACCAGTGAATCAATGATTCTCACTGCATAATGCTTAATATTTGAAATAGACAATACCGTTACTTGGATCGTAACAAAAACAATACATGTAGCTGATGAAAAGGGTAAACACAAAGGCAAGCAATTTTATATCAGAGCCTGAGAGATAAATCTAACGTAGAGATGGTCTCGCTGTTTTGTGTGGTTTTTATAAGTATGCCGGGGTTACCTCTCGTCTCCTCCACCGATAGATTTGTATGCGTTTGAAAATTCTGTGAACAAGATGCCTCCTTTAGGTATTTCAGATTCCTCGGCCATTGAAAACGGTCGTTGTAATCTGAAGTCATGTATCCATTTAACTTTAAACTCGTCTCGTCCTTGTGGCCATTGAAATGAGATGAATATTTGGGGTTGACCGTACATTTTCCAACGTGGCTTTGCCGCAGCTTGGTCGCTGAACCTGGAATATCCACATGATGGGAGTTTTTCTCAACCAAGTAATATGCAGGCCCACTATGCCTGATTGCCTTATCTGAACATGCTCTTGGAAGCATTGAAACATATGTATTAGTACCAATCCAATTGCTTACCGTGTGCATGAGAGAAACGTGACATCGGCGCGCAACTTTTTGTGAGCCGCGCTCTTGTTTATGAGCGTTCTGGTGGCCTCCTAATGCTTGAGCGTTGTGAAACCTTCTCGCGCAGAAATTACAGCCAAAGTCGAGCGATTCGCATCCCTCTTCAGAATAAGGAGACAGCTCTACAAAAGTCTGGTTACATATGGCACTCTTGCGGCGTCTACTCTGCTCAGAAATTCCCATTGCTCTTGCGTAGTGCTTGTATAATTTGGATTTCCCAACGCCTTCCTTTAAGTCTTTATAATGAAAACGACCATGCCTGTCATGCCGGATGTGCTTAGAATTAGCTTTAGCCATAGCCAACGCGGTGCGAACAAAAGAAGAGGATGACGAGGACGACGACAGACTCAAATCCAGAGAAATCCCTGCTGATTTCTCGGGAAATACAGAGGAAAATATAGTTTCCTTTGGAGGCTCCAGGTTACTGGAATTAATCTGTGAAATAATATCTGCACTGTATTCATAATCGTCTGCAGCTAGCGGAGGCCGCCGGGGCTGCCTTCCCTGTGCCATCGTCCGCGTGAGGTCGGAGCCCTTCGTGAGTTGGGGTTTTATAGTTGGAGAGGCATGGCATCAACATAAATCAAAGGTTAAATGCAGTTAGAGAGAGATCAATATTATGTGGACTCGTTATATTTAAACAATAAGTATTCTTAAGCTGATCTTAGGTGTGATTTAATTAAATGTTTGATTATGACATTAAAAATATTACTATAATAATTATATTCAATCAAATGTTATATTAATGTTTAAGAATAATAATTTAAGAAATTTCGTTTTAGGTTGATAATATGATTTTCTGAGATATATTATAAAATAAAAAAATATAGGACAGTATTATAATGTGATAGAATATTGTGATTATATATATTTTTGGTATCATAAAAGAGTTTGACTTCAAAATTACTTCACATAAAAAGTTAGTTTACACTAATGGTGGACTTTAATTAAATTTCATATCAATATATTTTAAATAATAATGATAATATATTTTAAATAGAATAATATTATATTATATTATGACATTATGGGTGACACTTATATTAGATCAGAGTATGATGTTAATGTTGGTATAGGTGTGTCATACATTTTGTAATATTATAATGAGATAGGGAATAAATGCATAGTATAGGTGTGTCATACAACTTGCAATTATAATTGCAATATTATAATGTGATATTGAATAAATGCATAATAGTGATAGGGAATAGATGAAAAATATTGAAAGAAACTAGCTTATTAGAGTTTTTAATATATAAAAATAGAAAACCATAAATGGTTTATGCTTTGAGTATGCTTATTTGTTGAATTTGGTGTAGAAGGAAATATTGGGGCATAAGTTTTATCTTATTTTTATGTTGGTGAAATTTCTCCATAGATACATTGATGGAAGACACTTTTGCGAGTATGCTTATTTGTTGAATTTGGTGTAGAAGGAAATATTGGGGCATAAGTTTTATCTTATTTTTATGTTGGTGAAATTTCTCCATAGATACATTGATGGAAGACACTTTTGCTAAGAGTACGAAGGCTTAGTATCATAATTATTTAATTGTCAAATAATGACCATTGTTTTCTTTTAAACTTTTTAAATGCATATATTTATGTCATGGATTATTGTAGGAAGTGCATTTCCCACCTTTTCTTCTTTCCATTTGGTATCGAAGCTTGATCACTTTGAATCCAAGGTGTTACAGACAAAGTGTTTTAATCTAATATTTGAGTGTGAAATTACATTGAAGGAACTCTTGTTGCAAGGATATGGGGACCACATCTAGATTATAAAAAACGAAGTTTACTAGCACTAATATTGACATGTAAAACCTCAAAATGGACGTTATGATTATTGACAAAAATGTAAGAGTTGTAGTATCTAGGACCACTGGTATGAAAGATGAACACTGGCTGGTGCTAGAAAGAAATGAAAGAAGCATTATCAAGTGTTATTTAGTTGGTTCAGCATTGTTGAATATTTTTGAAGAAAAAGTCAAAACATCTTTTCAAAAGAAGTTGGGGGATTTATATCAAGGATAAACATTTTTTATGGAAAAAGTTGTTTTACGTGAGGAGTGAGGATGATTAATTAAGTATTTAAATATATATCATAATATTGTAACCCAATTTTTATTATTGGAGTGAGGATGGATGAGAAGCATCATTGTATGACGCTTTTGCATTCTTTCTAAGATTCATGATACAACTAGGTAATGGCCATTGGAAGCATTATAAAGACATCAACACCTAATTAGATAACATATACTTTACTTCTAATGAATGCTTGGAGAAAAACCTTCTATATCCACTAATGAGGGTTTTGTTGTAGATGAAAGATGAAACATGATATGCAAGAAGGAAGAGAAAAGTGAATCCAAATGCCATGAAAGCCATAACTCTCTTTGAAAATGCATGGAAAAATGTTTGAATATTGGCAAGGTTAAATATTTTAGATATGACTTAAGTGAGGAGAATAAGAAGAATAAAAAATATTTTCAAGAGGATGGTGGAGATGCATTAGTTGCAACTCTTGAAACCTATGCAAGAAAAATTACTTGGCTAATAGACCTTAGAGCTTCCTCCCATATGACTTCTAATTAGCACTGGTTTATAAAATATGAGAAAAACGATCATGGGATGATATACCTTGGTTATGAGTCTCCTATAATCATAGTTGGTAATGGTGGATGCTTGATCAAAATCATTGATGGCATAGTAAACAACGTTTTTGGTGTTTTTCACATTCTTAGTCTAGTGAAAAACCTACTATGAGTAAGAAAACTATGACGTGAATGTGTAGTTGGTTTACATTGATAAAGATGGCTTGATTTGCTATAATAAACACCAAAGATCATGTGGCCAATTTTTTCTAGCTTTATGAATAAAATACTTAATGTAATACTTCATAGTAGAGATATTTGTAGGATCCATAAGCTTATAGTTAAAAACTACTAGAAAAGTACTTTATTTAAGAATAAATTTAAATAAAAAGAAAACAATACTATGGTAGTAAGTATTGAGCCATATATGTGAAAAGTGAATACCAATGTTGAAAAAAAAATATTCTCTATGGTTGTACTTTTGAATTTGATTTTTGTGAACTCTACATAGATGGAAACCAAAAGCATGTTCAATTTAATATAATTTTCACAAATATTTTGGGTAGTTGGACTTAACTCATTCTTATATATTTCTTCCAATTAAAGTTCCTTAAATTTATAAGGCTTTGTAGTATGTTTCATCCATTGATGATTATTCGAGAAGAACGTGGAAATATTTTCTTAGAATTAAATATCAACTTTTTAGTTTATTTAAGGAGATTAGTGATCTCTTCCAAAGTTATAATGTTAAGGAGATTAAGGTGTTGAGGATGCTTAATGTCAATCGTTTTTGTGGTACAAATTTTAATAACTTAGTAAAAGATAATAAAATTGAAATATAAAAACAAAAAGGATATATCCATTAGAATAATGGATTTCCAAAATGGATGAATAAAAAAATGATAAAGTGATCTAGAAGTATGCTTAATAGGGCGTCATAGTGAATAAGTTCTAGGTAGAAGTGGTTGCTAGTAAATGTTATCCCATTAGCAGGCCTCCTTTATTATCTCTTATGTGTAATACCCCTATGGAGGTTTGAATGGGAGAGAGTACATCAATTTCTCATTTTCATGTTTTCTAGTAATGAGGAATATGTTTAATAGGTGGTCAAATTTGGATAACAGGGTAGTGAAATGCACCTCTACTTACTATGGAATTGGTGTAAAAGGGAACAAGATCTAGAATCCCATGGTTATAAATACTTTGTATAGAAAGAATTTTGATTTTACAGAAGTTAATTCTTGTCTCATAATGGTGTTGCTAGAAGTAGATGAAAATAAATAAATGATTTATCTAGAATTGCTTACTAATAAATATGAATTAGAGAGTGAACAAGAAGTTCATTATGGACCTAATGAGGAGGACAGTTCAAAGAAATTGAGAGAGTAGCAAGGAACTCCACCTTAAATTTTATGGAACTGCACTTGGAAATGAAGGCAACAAAACACATATAATTGTAGTGCATCTAAATTCATGTGGATATCTTATTTATTAGCTAATACAACTGAGCTTAGAACTATGAAAGAGGCAATAGATATTGTAGAAAATGGGTCCTAGAGATTGTCTATGGATAAGGAAATGGCTGTGCTTATAAAGAGAGATGCCTGAGATTTGATACCATTTTTTAATGGGATGAAACACATTAGATGTAAGTGGGTGTTCTAAAAGAAGATTGATTTAAATGGTAATGTCGGAAAACACGATGCGAAGTTAGGTGCAATAGGATATTTCCATGTTGAAAGGATAGATATTTGTGATATAGTTTCTATGGTTACTAAGATAACATATACTATGTTTCTATTACCTATAATAGCATCCCATTATTTAGGGATGAGAATACGTGAATGTGAACAAATAAATTCCTACTTGAAGACTTGAAAAAGGAGATGAATATGAGAAAACAACAAAATTATGTTCAAAAACATAAATAGTCATCAATGTAGAAGTTAAAGTAGTCTTTATATGGTCTCAAATAGTCTCGTAAGGTATGGAACCAAAAATTTGATTATTTTGTGTTGGGGTTAGGATATTTGAGATCAAAATTATATATATCAATCAATCAATCTATCAATCTATCTATCTATCTATCTATCTATATCTATCTATCTATCTATCTATCTATCTATATATATATATATATATATATATATATATATATATATATATATATATAATATATATATATATATAATATATATATATATATAATTTTCTGGTAACAGTGTGAATGTGATTTTTGCCATAAAGTCCCAACTTTCGACACTATTTCATATAAGAGACTTTAGGGATATAAAATATATTCATATATATTATGATTTCAGATCAAGAGATAGAGAAAATAAATGCATTTTTCTAAAATAGAGTAAGTATGTAAATTATATGACATTGTATTTTCGCATGGCACATTATAGATAATTTAGTATTTTAATTTATATGTAAATTATGCTTTTAGTTGAGTAGTGCACTACAACACCTATACAGATGGAATATATAAATTATATTCCTTATTCTAGTGTAATTAATGTTTAGATGGAAATTATGGTATATATTAGACTAGACACTACCCAAGCACAATGACTCTTGAATTTCTTCCTAGCTAAACCTAGATGTGGATACACTATTTCTCTAAATATGGATTTAGGTATCTGTGTGGTACTTCTAAATATTCCATTTTCCATCAAACTAATGTTCTAGGGGAACCACCCATAATGGACATAGGGTTTATATTGCTCTTGATTGTTAAGGGGATGAATGCAAAAGGAGACAGATGAGTAGATATGTGTCTTGTTTGGTGGAGCAACAAGTTTGATGAGTAAATGACAATGTATTGTCACTTTGTCTAGTATAGAGGAAGAATATATGGCTACTATTCATGCTATTAATGAGCCCATATGGCTTTTGAAACTATGTTCAGAAGTAGGGAAATTCAAAGAGATATTCTAGTTCGATGTGATAGCAACAATGCCATCTTTTGGAAAAAAAAAAAGTTAAAACTTTCACGAAAATAGAGATCATGTGTTTGTATCTGTGTGTGTGATATGATGTTTTATTATGGATGTGGTAAAATTTTGAAATCTAACGCCAAAAAAATTTAACACCGTGGAAAATTTTATAGATGCATTGATGAAAGTAGTGGACATAGGTAAATTCAAGCCATGTTATGAATTGTTGGGCCTTATGAACCCAAGAAATTAGTTAATAGTTTGATGCACTCTCCCTTGTGACCTTGCAAGGTATATTAAAAGTGGGATAATGTTGAGATAAGTGTGTCATACACCTTGTAATGTTATTGTGGAGAAGATAATAAATGTAGAGCTATAGAAAACAATAAATGCTTAGTGCTAGAGAGTGCATACAAACAAGTGGAAGAAAAATAAATATAGAGGGATTGTAGGGAATACCTGGAAGTTAGATTTCAGTATATAGAAGTGGAAAAACATAAATGATTTATGGACTTTTTAAACATGATTATGAGATATAAAGTTGGAGGAAAAATTATTATGTAATTGGAACTTATAATTTTGGTTATATATATAATTATATAATTATATATTATAATTCAATTAAATATTATATTTTAGTAGAAATGAATAATTTAGTGTATGGAAGTTTGGATTACATAGTTATTTTGTATGAGTGTTTATGTTTCGGGTTTATAAATGGATCCATTATCATGGTAAACATCATCGAAGATATAGTGTCGAGAGACCAACAATATTAATATAAAAAATGAGAAGCAAAAATGTATGAAATGAAGAAATGTTGGCTATTAATAATAAAAAACTTAATTCAAAAGAGAAATAGAATATTCGATAATGTAATAACCTAATACATTATTAATAATTTGTTAAGGATTATTGCTTTGTTAACAATTTATAAATTTGTTAAGGCATTTTCATATATTAATAATATATAATGAATATATAGTAGTACAATAAAGAAACCAACATATTAAAAATTGTGTATAATATACTCATTTTAAATTTATTATTCAACGTATAATAATATATATTAATTATTATTTAAGGGAATAACATATATTAATTATTATTTAATGTAATAACTAATATTAATTATTAATTTGATTTATTTCTAGAGGTTAACTTAGAATAGTTTAATTAAATTAGTTATAATGTTATAATTCTTGGTAATAATTTATATTCATTATTAATTAATTAATTTTAATATCAAATTTTAATTATTAATATTTGATTAATACTATGATTATAATTATATTGTTAATTGTGATTAAGTATTGGTCCAAATTTATGTAGCAGCGGGAGGGAAAGAGGGAGGGAAAGAAGAAAAGAGAGGAAAGGGAATGATATGACAAATAAAAGATGAGGAAGGTGGGAAATGGGGTGGGATTTAAGATTTTAGAATAATTAAGAATTCTTAAGGACGATAATCTAACCATTGTGGATTTCAAGGCCATTATCTCTTTTTAGATTATTAGGGTTTCTAATGATCTCTAAAGATTTTCTAAATCATATCTTTAAGTAGTGGTTTTCATTGGTAATAATTTTGGTTTTTTCAAGGTTTATATGGTGCTTGGTATTGCTAGAGTGCTTGGCAAAAGAGGAAGAGTGAACACGTTCGTGTTTTATATCAACATCATGTTTTTTCATCCTCATTCTTAAAAGTATCTTCGAGTTTCGACAATGTACCATTTACCACATGAAAAATATATTTTGTAGATCCCTTGGTGTTGATATGGGTCCATATGATCCCTAAGAGACATGATTGCTTGATGGATGGTTTTCATTGGTTTGAAAGAAATAGAGAAGTTATTATTTCTTATAATTTTGGCGACTCTATGAAGCACACTATGGATAATAAATTATCTTGCATGATGGTTGAGGTTCACGTGGTTGGAGCCTTATTTTCTCTGTTTTATCTAAAGCTTTTATGACATATTTTTCTTTGTAGCCAATATTCTTGAAGGCATTGATCAGATGGTTCTTTTCTTCATCAATGTGTTTAATGTCAGAAATTCTAAGGGCATGTATGGAAGGACTGTTAATAACATAGGTAATTTGTGAGGGGTGATGGTGGGAATTTACATGTAGATAACTATCATTGCGAATCTTGTTTTTATAGACCTAGTGTCCTAAGGAACCATCATCTTTATTGCTTACCAACACATCAAGTAATGATATTATATTTTTTCTGCAGTCTTCACTGTAAATTAAATATTATTTGATCTACTGTTAAGGTGATTGATAATTTTTTAAAGTTCGGTATCGTCATGAGACCACTTGACATTGGTGTCATCAACCTATCTTTTCCACCAACCAGGATGTAAAGTGTGAGATTCAAGGGATTTCTTTTCAAAAAAATTCGTAAAGATGTTTACTACAATGGGAGATAGGGGGCAACCTGTTGCTACTCTTTTGGTCTACTCATGATACATAATCAGGAAGCTAAGGAAAATAGAGTGTAAGAAAACCTCAACAAGAATAGGAGTTTGAGGATCAACTAATTCTTTGATAAAATTGATGGATTTATTTAGAGAAATAATAGTGTAGAGAGAGATGGCATCAAAGCTGATAAGCTAATCTTTAATCCCAACTTTTTCTTTCTCAATCATTTTCACAAATTCAGTTGAAATAAAATAATTTTAATTACCTACAAGGGGCTTAAGGATCTTTCAGACATATTTTTCATGTTCATAAGCGGGGGAGACAATAGTGTTGACAATAGGTATTAAGGCAACCCCATCTTTGTAGATTCTAGGGAGACTGCAAACTGTAAGAGTAATTTCACAATTAGGTGTAAGTCTCTTTTTAGTACATTCTTTGAATTAATAATTCTTGATGATTTTTTTAACCTCTTAAATAATATTGAAAATTGGATTATTATCTAACTTTCTATAGCCGTTGACGCAGGAAAAAACCCGCGATACCCACAGTATGCATAAAAAATGCATGATCTTATCAATCCCAGGAATTTCTATGACCTGCTTGGTCAAACCTTCATTAATTAAGGTTAAGGCTCTTTAATTAAACCCTCATGGGGAATGAGTTAATAACTAACTCCAGTCTGGCCCTTAGTTAATCCTTTATCGTAGTCACAGAGTTGTGCCTTCAGAACTCCCTTCTTGCAATATGCGATTACCCTTCCCACTATTGATTTCATCAACGACTGTCACAATCTTCCATCACACCATCATGTCCCTTCATCGCCTCTCACATGCCACATGCGACAACACAACCAGACTTCAAATAAATTAAAACCGTGCCTATAACCTCCTCGGTTTTGCTCTCCACAAATTGTTTCTCTTCAATCTCCATCGTTGATCTTACCTTCAATCTGATGGTTGATGTCTTACCCCGATCAACAAACTAACCCGACGCTTTATAACTGTTGATCAAGATCTTCTTGATCCAACGGTCTAGAGAAATATCGGGTGAATCACTTGCACGATATTTAACACCTTTATGGAGCCGATGAGAATTATAAACTCTCGATCTATAGAAGTTTAGGTTTTCCCTTGCAGTTAAATTTCAATCTCTTTACAACTCGATATCCATTGGATGATGAGGCCATCAAGTCTTGTGGTCTACGACCCTTCAACTAGCATGCAGGTTATCAATCCACTTAACCCCACAGTTGACTGTGACATGCGCATTTACTTTTGTGATCAACAGCTAAGATTTACTACGAGACTTCAACCATGATCAAAGGAATTTTTACTCTTCTACCCTTGCTGCTCTTTACTTTGGTTTTGTGTCATTTCTTCGATGTATTTTTGTGGTTTTGACTTCCTTTAGGGTTTTTATCCCTCATTGTTCTACCACAACCCTCCCTTTAACTTAACTCCACTCACGCCTTTATGCTATTTCACCTTCATTGTAACACTAAAGGCTTCTTCCTGTACTGTCGATGTGTACAAAGTTGTAACACAAGCTTTATGGCTCTCTTCTCGAACCTCTTGTTGACTAACAATTATACCCAACACTTCTTTTACTAGAATTGTTATCTCTAAGACAACTCTACCCACAATCGCAATTGTGGAGCTATCTCAACAACTTCTCCCCAACCGTAGTTGGAAGTTGTTTTGTTACTCTTCTCTGTATTTCGCCTCTGATTATGCCTTAACTCCACCTACATATATACGATGCAGAATCTCTAATTCACATACAGATTACAGTTAACTTACTCCATACACATACATAACTCAGAATTGAGATGTTTGTATTAATAAATAAATATTTACACAAGAGTGTCTCTCTCTGGCCTAATTTTTTACACTGGCCTTTCTTCCTCCTACCGTAGGCATAGAGTCTGACTGACTGACTGACTAACTACTCTCTAACTCCTTCTCTAACTAATTACTCTTTATGCCTTTTAGGCTCACATTTATACAAAAGGTTCTATTGAACTCATTCTAGTCCAGATCCTTAGTCTACTGAAGTAAATCATAAATATCCTCTAAGTCCACTTTTGAATCCTACTTATCCCTAAGAATCCTCTCTAGCTCCTCGAATCATGAAACCACTTTCTAGTCCAAGACTGACAATTGATTTCTAACTTTCTCTTCATCATTAATCACCCATGTTCTCCTACATTCGAGAGCATTTACAAATATCCTCATGATATCTAATTAATTCCTATTATAATCTCTTAAAACATTAATAATTACATACATAGGAATCCAAATTCCTTGAAAACACAAGACCCCCTAAGTCAACTAAAACATAATGAAATTGCTGAGATGTATTCTCCTGCATCAGACTCCCAATAGTAAAATAATTGTGATCTCCTAATCATGTGCTTTTTTCCTTCGTCTCACTGGATGCCACACTTTGTTCTATAATTTTCCTTAGGTTGTTGATGTTGCTTTTTGTTGTTCTCCAGGTTTCCACACCTTATGTTGCTTGTCTCCACTGGCTATGCTTTCACAGTCTGTTGCTACCTTTCTCTTTCTACTGCTCCTTGGACTTTTTACTCTTGTTTTCTTCTGAGGTACCTTCATCATCAATTTTATTATTCATTCAATCTCTATGTCCAATTTATCCTTTGACTAATAATTACTTTGCCAATTGTTGTTATACTCTATCCACTCATCTTCAAACTATTGTTTACTGTCTTCTCTTTGAAGTTGTTGGATCCTTACTACTACCCTTTCATCCTTATCCTCTCATTGTTGTCCAAACAACCTCTGCTCAATATCTGTAAACTTACTTTCAAACTGTAAATTGTCCTCCAATTTCCTTCGTACTTGATTCCCCTCAAATACATCAATATGTTGTTCATTACTTCCAACATATTTTCCTTATTCTTCTTTGACAACCCTCAGTAATTGTCCTTCACGTTCTTGATTGATTCTAACAATCAATTTAACTTCTTCAATCATAGTATCTTCATGCTTTTCTTTTTCCTGATTAGCATATATATCCTGGCAACTTCCAGTCTTCTTCAGTTCTAAAATTGAATCGTCAATTTGAAACATGTCTGTCTCATTTTCAACAAATCCTGTAATCATAAAACAATTATCAGAATTAAAAATATAAGGTGTCATTACCTTTTCCTTCTCTAGCATCATCTCAGTATGCTGCTCTGAGTTTTCCTTCAATTCCTTTGTTAACACATTAGCATGTTGATTTAAACTCTCCTCCATATCATCTGTTTCAATGATATCTCTCCGCTCTGGTTCACAATAATGAACTCCTCCTTCTATAATGTCAATTTGCTGAACTTTCATTAGCATCTCCTTTTCCTTATGATTTTCATTCAAGAGAATTTCTTTGTCTTCCTTTTTCACCAATCTATCCTGAGTATATATCCTTTGTTTTTCCAACTCCCTTCTTTGTTGGACTCTTTCCTCTTCCTCTCTTGCATATCCTTTGCAACCTTCATCAGGTTCTTTCTTCCCAGCTGTTGCTTTCACACATTTCTCCAGTAGCTCCAATTTTGTCTCCCATTCACTGATCCTTTGATGAGAGTTTAGCCCTTCTTCTATATTGACTTCCTAAATAGTTTCCCTAGTTATATCCATTGTCCCTATCACCATTATGGAATGATGATCCTTTACTATATTTTCAGCTAACATAGTCTCTTCTTTAAATTTTTCTTTCATCTTCTACTAGTTACCTTCACTTTGTAGTCATTGGTTCCTCTGTAACTCTTCTTCCAGAGCTATCTTTGTCTCATCATCTGCATTAATATTCTCATGCATTTTTTCTTCATCAATAACATTAGATTACCTTTCTGAGACAATATTCCTTCATTCTTCATCAGAATAAGGTATCGATCTTCCATCTCTATGGCAAATTTAAATGACTTCCTTCTCTCATTGAGTAACTCATCCATAGATTCTTCCTTCTATATCTAGTGAAATTCTTCCTCTTCTGAGAAATTTTCTTCGTCACCTTTTACTTCTAGATCTTCATCTATTCTTAAGACATCTTCAAAAGGTTGTTTTCCTTTTAGAATGCCTGCAATCATACACAAACTATCAGTTTTAAAAAAATAAGACCTTGTGGTCTCACTTGATGCTTCAATCATCATATCTTCTTGTTGTTTTGAATCCTTCATATGATTCATACGATCTTCCATAGATATCCAGTCTTCATCTTCACCTACAACTTCACCTTGTTCTGTTTCACAAATCGAAACTTCCATTCTCAATTCAGCTTCTCTAATTTCTTCCACCGGGCTCTTCACTTGTATCTGTCCTAGCCTTCTATGTAACTCAGACCATTTCACTGCCTTTCTCCTCAAGACCCAACCTTGTATTTGGCTTTCCTCAAGTGTCATCCTTAATACATTGAGCTTTTCTTTCATCTCAACAATCTATTTTTCATGTTTCTCTTGACTCATTCTCTTGCCATTTGCCTTGGTATCTTCCTTCTTCACTTTTCTTCAACTGTGGTATTCCTCATAACCTTTGTTATCTCTGTTATGACTATCAGTAGTCATCTTCTTCTCTATATTCATGAGTTCTTTACTTACTTACTATGAGCTACATTAAAGCCTCTGCAACATCAAGTCCTCCCTACTGTCACTTACCTCACCAAGCTTTCCTCTGTACTTGGTCTTTTGGCAAGAACTTGGTTCTCTATCTCTGGAACCTGTTTTCAGCACTTCTCTCTGCTCCTTGTAGGATTCAACTCATCTACAACTTTTACGAACACGATTTTCCTCTTGTACTTCAATTACAAATGAAATACTAGGTTTTGACCACCTCTTCTTTCACTCAGAAACTCTTACCAGCTTTCTTCATCCCTTAGCAATTTCTACCCACATCCTTCTTGCTACATATGCCTCACTAAGCTTCTCTCCTCAGAGCTCAGTCTTTTAGCATTTCTCTGGCTCTTTCTTCTAGAACTAATTGAGCACTCCTTGCTCTAGGTTGCTACAATATTCTCACCTTCATTTGCTGTCACCTGTGTATCAATGTTATTCAAGCCAAATATCATTCCCAAGATTTCAAAAGCTTTTTTCTCAACTTCCTTCTGAGAACACTCACTAACTACTCTCTAACTCCTCTAACTACTTACTCTTTATGTCTTTTAGGCTCACATTTAAACAAAAGGTTCTGTTGAACTAGTTCTAGACCATATCCTTAATCTACTGAACTAAATACTAAATATCCTCTAAGTCCACTTTTGACTCTTACTTATCCCTAAGATTCCTCTCTAGCTCCTCGAATCATGAAACCACTTTCTAGTCCAAGACTTACAATTGATTTATAACTCTCTCATGATCATTAGTCACCCATGTTCTCCTACATTCGAGAGAATTCACAAATATCCTCACGATATCTAATTAATTCCTATTATAATCTCTTAAAACATTAATAATTACATACATAGGAATCCAACTTCCTTGAAAACACAAGACCCCCTAAGTCAACTAAAACAAAATGAGATTGTTGAGTTGTATGCTCTTGCGTCAGCTGCCACAATCAAGGTGTTCATTCATCTTTTTTATATAGTCACTCTTGTCCACAAAAACAGTGGCACCACCCTTATCAACACTAAGGACAATAATATTATCATTGTTTTCAATGCTCTTAATAGCTAGAAGTTCTTCTCTATTAAGATTTGTCTTAAGAGGTTTTGATTTTTTTAATATAGAGGCACAATCCAATATAATGGATTCCTTGTCCTTGGTGCTTAAATAATTAATTCCTTCTTCAATACTATTGATTATGTTTTCAAGATAAATCATTTTGGGAGCAATGGAAAAATTAAGGCCCTTATTTAGAATTGAATATTATTCTTTAGTTAATTGGTGAGATGAAACGTTAGTAAGGTTTTTTAAGGATTCTATTGGAGCCTTCATTATTAATATTGAGAGTGTTGTTCATTATGTTCTTAGGGGAGATTCTATTGGAGATAATGGCTCCATTGTTACTGATAAAATATTGATCACCATTATTAACAAAAGACTCGTTATTGATAGGAAAGCCCTTTCATTTGTTATTAGTGTTGTTAATTTTGAGGTTAAGAGACTTGTTAAACACAACCAAGGTATCAAGAGTGGAGCCATTAGAGATGCCCATGCTAAAAGAGATAGGATTCACGTAGTCATAGATACACTTGTTGGATGAAAATTTATCATTATTTTCAAATTGTTTGCTGGAGGAATTTAGGCTCATAGAATTCAACTTAGTACTGTAAGTGCAGGAAGATTCATTATTAATAATTATATTAGATGAGTTAGGATGATTAATGTTGTCACTATGTTTGCTGGATGAGTATATGTAGTCATCATTTACAATGCATTTTCTCAAGGAATTTGAATTTGTCTCAACGCTATCTATGATGGAAGAAAATGGAGGAATTGCAGTTGTTGTTTATATATGGATAGTTGCATAATAGTTCCTTCTCATCGTTGTTTAGCATCTTCTGAGAAAATTGTTCTAGATTATTCAAATGTCTCTTCTTAGACTTGAATTTCTTCTTCTCGGCCTTAATGGCAACAACGACATAAATAATAATCCATAAATAAGGTCGAAGGGTGGATGCAAGATATACGTGGGAGGTTAATGATTTATAGTTTAATTGATTTAGTTTGGAGCGATTTCTCCTTATCTCTTAGTTGATAAATGCTATTCTTATTTTCAATAACTCTTTAGAGTTATACTTGTTCTTCAAATAATGTTTAATATTAGAAAATTTAGGGATTATACCAATGTCACGATGTTTCTTCAGAAATTGTAGATTTGCAACTTATTTTTTAATTTGGATTTTGGTTCTCCCTAATAGGAAATTTTCCTTCCACATATCCCTTCTGTATAGGAAAAAATAATGGTTTTCATATTTTTGTGCTTGGAATTTATAATTTGGATGTTTTTATTTTCATAGTTATTTGGTAGGAATGTTTATGTTTCAGGCCCATAAAGGGATCCATCATTAGGATAAAAATTTTCCTCATGAGATAGTGTTGAGAGAACAAAAATATTAGTATAAAAAATAAAAAGAAAAAATGAATAAAATGAAGAAATGTCCCTTATTAATAATAAAAACCATAATTCTACAGTGAAAAAAATATTTGATAATGTAATAACCTAATAAATTATTACTAATTTGTTGAGGGATTAATAATTTTTTAGGGGATGCACGACTTGACGACTAGTGGGTCTACAATCTGAACTAGGGTTTGAGTTAGGGTTTGGTAGGTGGTAACCATGGTGGGTTATGGAGGAGGGAGTTCTGCTCCGTCCTACAGTCAAATAGCCACGAGCAGAGGCAAGGAAACTAGTTTGCATCGCTTCAAGAAACCACCGGAGGTGATAGCTGAGGATACTAACGCAGGAAATATCAAACCTCGCAAATAGAAAGAAAATCACGAGGAAGATAGCAGGGAAAAAAGGAAAGAGGGAAGTAGTCAGAATGCTACACCTATGATTGCGACATGGGTCTATAAACGCAAGTTGACCATTATTCCTTGAGTCATTTTAAGTGACCCAGCACTACAGGTGCACAAAGAGCACATGGTGGAACACGCGGTTATATGCAAATTTATAGGGATTTGGCCAACAGAAAAGGCCTTCCACATATGGATAAGGAACCATTGGAAATCGAAGGGGGAAATAAAACTTCATCTTGGATCCAAGGGCTTCTTTATAGTGGTGTTCACAAGATTAGAAGATAAAGAGGGAGTGTTTGAGGGAGGACCCTATTTTTGCGTTGTTGCAGGCCTTTACATGTGACCATGGGTGATGAACTTTGTCCTAGAACAAGAAACATTCACTTCAGTACCAATATCGATAAGACTATACTCCCTTCCTTTATATTATTGAGTTCTGGAGTCTTTAAAGGCCATCGGTAATAAAGTAGCACATTTTATAAAAATATCGAATGTGGCTTTAATAGGTAAATACACCTCTTTCACCTAGATCTATATGGAAATGGACTTATCTGGGGACTTCCAGACAAGATAATTTTAGAAGTATATGATGAAGAATGAGTGCAGGTGGTGGACTATGAACATGTCCTATTCAGATGTCGTAAATGCCATGAACACGGGCACCTATACAGGGACTGCCCATCAAACAAACTAGAGAACAACATAAAAACCACCATAAGAAAAGATCCCGAGGGTTTCACTAAGGCGGGGGGCAAAGCAAAAGGAGGAAAATGGCACCAAAATAAAATCAATGAGGATGGGAAACTAAGCCACAAAAGTTTCAAAATCTTAGAAGAAGAAGATGGAAACAACGATGCAAACTAGGAAGCAGAGACTAATACCAATGAGAAGGATAGGGATGCTAGCATGGAGGAT